>JARVKF010000415.1:0-285864 GCA_039778275.1 Seiridium unicorne
TTACATCCTCATTCCTTCCATTCTTGGTTTGGCGGTTTCCCTTGTTTAAAACGGGTCTAAATTAAAACGTTCTATAATTTACGTAAATAATAATAACCCCCCCCCCCCCCCCCCCCCCCACAGCCTCTAACCCATTTTATGAGAATCCAATTAACTGACTGATTACTTAGGGACTATCGTAAGTGGACAAAAAGTCATCTGATCCAAAACCTGAGCTCGTTCATCGGCAAATGTTCAAAAGCCAAACCTATATACACTCTTTATTCTTCGCACTGATCGATTATGTACTTGGCCAATATTTAACGGAATGCTAACAAACACGCAGAATTCAAGTCCATATGCCGTGGCGAGCATTCGATTTTTGAACAAATTCGCAAAGAAGGAGTTGATCCCACAAACCACATATTCGTCTTCAACTTGCGAACTTACGACCGCCTCAACAAGACGCCGGCAATGCAGCAAAAGGAGAAAGAGACAGGCGTTAGCTACAAAGACGTACAGCGAGCTGAAGCCGAGGAAATCATGGGCAGTGGTATCCATGGCTCGAAGGATGTTGAAGGAGGTGCCGACACGCACATGGGCAAACCCGAAGGTCATGGTTTAGTCGATCGGAGTCAAAACGACAAGGAATCAGAACAAGCCATTGACGCAAAAAGAAGATTTGAAGCGGACTTTGAGGGAACGAAGGAGGTGAAATCCGCTTTCAGTGTAGCACACCATGCGATGGCGAATACTGGAAATGTGTCGGATGAGCCATGGGAGGGCGAGCCAAACACAGAAGTAGAGAACTGGATTCAAGAGGAGTTGTACATTCACGCCAAACTCCTCATTGTTGATGATCGCATCGTCGTTTGTGGGTCAAGTAACCTCAACGACAGGAGTCAGGAAGGTCATCACGATAGCGAGCTGTCAATTGTCATGGAGGACACGGACCGCATTCAAAGCGTCATGGATGGCCAGCCTTTTGAGGCTGGCAGACACGCTGCCACGCTACGACGGTACCTATGGCGCGAGCACCTGGGTCTTCTGCCTCCTCAAGATCTAAATGCCGAGAACGACATCAACGCGCAGCCACCCGGTGATAACTCCCCGAATGACCCATGGGATAGAGATGACACCTATAAATTCGTCGAAGATCCCCTGTCCGAGGACCTGTGGAAGATGTGGACTGATAATGCATCCAAGAATACCGAGGTATTCCGGCACTTGTTCCATGCCGATCCTGATGACCACGGTTTGTAGGCCCCTTTTCAAATCTCGATACAATTGAACTGACATATATCTAGTCAAAACATTCGAAGACTACGACACATTCCTTCCACCAAAGGGTGTCAAGGCTGGCCATATCTTCGACAAATTCCTGCCACCAGAGGACATTCGCAAGAAGCTAGACCAAATCAAGGGTCACCTCGTTTGGATGCCTCTCGATTTCTTGAAGGATGCGAATATGGCGGAGGCTGGGTTGCAGGTTAATCAGTTTACCGAAAGTGTTTACACTTAAGCGTCACTTCCGGTATCTTGCGTGGCTGTGAGCATGGATTGAACGGCGCTACGGTTTTGAGGGCACTGGAATGGACTCGAACAGTCTGACGATATCAACAATTATGATTCTTAATGTCAATTTAAGCTTCAGCACGCCGTCTTTGCATTACTTTGACCATATGTTTATTGGAAACGCCGCCTTATCTGGTGGAGTTTAGGCACAAGCCGATCATGTATTCGGCGCGTCTCGATCAGCTTGAACATCATCACTAATTTCGGGGAGGCACCGATCATCATTGCTAAAGTCAAATGCATTCCAGTGTCACCCACGGCTCTGGCCGCGTCTAGAAGAACCCTGGAAACGGACTTTGGCAATCAAGACGCTATGTTCATGTGCATCCCGCTGATCTGATGGTTGGGTTTTTAATCATTAGATATGATTATATATCCTTTTGACCGCATGATCTTCACATACGACCATAGGTTCTAGAAAGCTCGGCATCCCGTCCGCTCTGCCCTAGATAAGCTGGAAACCGCTGGATTAGTACTCAGGTCGGTGACGACTGGGGAATCCCCGGTGTTGTATGTTTTACATGATTTCTATTTTTGCATAGTTATTTCATAAATACATTATAAAGATTATCGTTTTATAATCGGGCATTTGGTTCGCTTCCTTTAAGTATATAATTGACGGCCTGGTAATCTGGGGCAGGCCGAGTGCGCTGTGGTTAAAGAGGCGGCATTGCTGACAAGGCTATATTGCAAGAGAGTCGCCATGTCTGCATCGCGAAGTGGTAAGGTTGGGCTTGGATGCGAGGTCTCCGTTTTGGGAACACTACTTGTTCACTTTTGACTACCGCGCGCACTTATCTGGTGGTGGGTGGACAAACCCCCGTGTGGGGCTGGTCGGACCCTACGCGACCGTTTTTCGGCTCTAGCCCTGTGCTTCCATTTCTTCGCCCTTCGTCACCCCCAGCCGCCCGAGCCCCCCTTCTTTGTCCCGAGAAATACTAGGACGGCGTGTGCGTGGCGGCTAACTGTAAAATTACACGGCCAACTTATGTCGCCATGACCGGGCGCCCTTGTTCAGCTGCCCACTGCTTTGTTCTGCGTCTTGTTGCATCAGGCTTCACGTTCTCACGCGCGACGAGGATGGCCAGCGCCCCGTAACTGGTCTTCGAGAAGATGGTCCGGTCGTGGCAATCAAGCATCCTAGCATATCCTACTGAGCTTGGCCCTTGAAGGTGTGCTGATGCGCATTCGTCCCAGTGGATCCGAGGCTCAATGACAGATGAACTGGGGCTGACGCGCGAACAAACATTCGGAAAGAAAGAAGCGACAGCCGAAAAGATCATGGTAATACTAACCGTAATTTTGCAGCGTGTTGATTGCATCAACACTAGCCGAAGTGCTCGTCATGCGTTCCACTGCGTCGTACGGATGCTTGGTGTCATTTGGAACGAAGCAGGGGCCGTAATACAAACATGAACATGAGTTCAATCAGTGATTCAGTGAAAGCTTGGTTCCAAGCCACTTCCCGCCAAATGCCGGCCTACCTGTTACCAACTTCTTCTGAGCATGTTTCGGGTGCCTCGACAGTGAACTCGGAGTTCGAGAAGCTCGTTGCATACGTGGAAGACGACGATGAAGGACATATGGACACTCAAGCCCAGTTTTTTTTTTCGGATAGCAGGCGACCAACAAAAATTACAGCAATTAAGCCTGATCCAAATCTTGCGTAGCGGCAGAGAAGAATTTAACGTCCAGGAGGAGAAATATAGATCTAAGCTGTATCTGGACTAAAACTTGATAGTAGCATACGATTTTGTTCGTAGTATTGTGCCAGAAATACTTGGGTCAATATTGACTCGGCTAAGTGCACTCGGACGGGACTCCAAAAGGTGGGAATGCTAGGCACGCCATATGGAATTGTAAGGCTGCCGCACAATATCATTTCTATATTGCTCCCTGTTGCATCCTTGGCTTTAGTCTGAGGCATGTTTTCTCTAGTTTGGCTTTTGTTACTTCCAAGTATATTGCAAAGTTTGCTGGCAAATCACAGGTCACAAGTTATGTGATAATTGTACTGTTACCCAGCCACCGTTGTTGGAACCTCATAGGGATTAGTGTCTAGACTGTTTAACCTAGTATAAACGCAATTATTGAGCTCGATCTCTCAAGTATTCAAGACAAGATAAGACAGATGCTAGTTATATAGATCAGTGATAGATTATTAGAAAGAAAACTATATCTTTGTATACCCTGAGTCATGGGCTTATAGCTAGATATATATGTAACTCCCAGTTCCTTTAATGGCCACTTGAGAATGGCCGTCTGGTGCTTTCCTCATCGCCAAGGAACACCCCAGCACGACAAATAGGTGATCTCGTCAATCACCCCTTGCAGCAAGCCTGCCCGGGACCCTAATTCGTCCTCCTATCAATACAAATTCGGCCCACGATGTTGGGCGCCAAATAGACGAACAATGGAGACACTGACATCTAAAATGGCCACTGCCAAGTCGGTAAATTCCTTACCACGTTGTCCATAGCGTCAATCTTATCAATCAAGTCCTGCAACGCCTGTTTATCGGCCTGCGTAGCCGCGCTGTCGTTAGCCACATCTATCTCAGCCGCTTGGCGCGACGCGTCATCGGCCCATTGCTCCTTGAGCCTGGGCAAGAACTCGTCGATGATCTTCATCGTCTTGGTCTGAGCCATGGCGAACTTGCTCTTCATAAACGTGTCCCACTCGGCCTTGAGCCCCATCGGCTGCCACGGGGTCCAGCTGGTTGTCTGCGGTGGATTCGCCGGTAGGATGGTATTGTCGAGGAGATCGAGCACATTGCCCACGCGTTCCTTTTGGCTCTTGAGGATGGAGCGGATATTTGCGTCGTTGTGATACATGCGCGACCCAATCAGATAGCGCATCGCCTTGATCATCTGGCCTGCGCCAGCGCGCGTCGGCAACAAGTTATTAATCCACCGAGACGTGTTAATGATCTGGATCTCAGTACCCCTTGCGTTTTGACCTTCCCATGCTTTGCCCTTCGCAGGAGTGCTAATAGCGTGTTCCAGGAGGACGTACTCGTCCAAATGCCATTGGTGGGTAGGGTACTGCTGGGCAAGATGGTTGGCGGGCGTGAGGGAGGCGCCGACACCCTGCGAGGTGTCTAGACCCGGTATGGCCACGGCGGGGATGTCCCACTGCAGCTTCATGAGGTTGCAGAATGACAGCGTCTGCGACTTGGTCGTGTCTGGGTTAGGGAGAGAGGTGCTGTAGTTCACATCGAGGCGGTCGAAGAACTGTTTGGGCAATTGAAACTCGAGGACGTGCTCCGAGTCGTACTGCGTCGCCGGGGTTGTGATAACGCGGGCAGCCAGCGGATCACCAAAGTCGTAACTCTCACAAACGTCAGGTTCCTCGAAGCCATAAACGGCGTTTCCGCTGACCTTCGAATCTCCTCCGCTGGAGTATTTAAGCTCAATAGCAAATTCGTCGCATAACTTTGATTTCTTGGTGTCGATGCCGCGCTCCTCGATCTCAGAGTAGTGCGGCGCTGAATCGGTCTCGTTATACAGGTCCCACCACTGCAGGTCCGGCAGTTCCCGACGGGTAACGGAGTCTGGGCCGTCGCCATCGGTCAGAAACTCGTCATGCTCCCAAGCAGCTTCTACTTGTGAACATGGCGTGCCCGAGTTCTCGTCCTCGTTGGTGGAGCTGGGGCAGAAGTGGCTGCCAACGGGCACGCTGAGAACAGGGCCCCATACCGCTGCCCTCTTCTCCAGGCTGCGGCCATATACAGACGGGGCAGAAGAAGAGGAGTTTGAAATGAAGTTGAGGGCATCGAGGTCCCTTTTGATCGGGATTGGGCCCAGGTCCGGACAGCTGCCCCCTTCGACGATAGGCTTCTTGTACTGGGGCGTGAAGTCGTACGAGGCGCCGGACCATCCAAAGACTTCTGGCGCCTGGGCCCTTGCATAGAGACGGCCACCAACGTCGAGGCCCCAGGTGAAGGGGGATGTGTCCTGCGTGGAGATGCCCGCGCTCATCTTGATCGTGGCGCTAGCCTCGCCCACTACCGCGGCAGCAGCTGCGTCGACATTCCACCTGGGGTCGAAGCGCACTCCCAAATTCGGCCGCGGCCGACAGCTTCACCGTAACGTCACCTTGGACCTGGACGCCGGCGTAGAACTGGGGCGCCTTGATGCCGTCGAAGCTGCCCGTCTTGTCGAGATCGGTTTTGCCGTCGCCAATTTCCTTGGGCCTGTACTCATCGTTGTTATCGTCAGGCACAACCTGGCGTACTTCCCAGCTTGCGATCTCAAAGCTGGGTCTCGATGGTCCCAGCAAGGGATAAGGAAGCGTCGATGCTACCTTCGATTGTTAGTTGTGGCCCGACCGTGGCGATACCGGGAATCTTGAACGAGGCACCGGGGAAAGGAATGTTCAAGATAACGTCGCCCTTGTTGTAGAAGACCTTGGCAACGGCCTCGAGCGTCAGTACGCCTGTGACGTCACCCTTGTTATAGAATGTCAGGTAACTCTGGCTCAGGTCAAGCGGCAGTGACAAACTGGAAACGATGAGTGTGAAACCGAAGCTGGACTCGATCTTAACTTTGAGTAGCGCCTGGGCGAGCAAGTGTCCCTCGTACCCTACGTCGCCCTTAGTACACGACCATATCTCGTCAATGAGCTTAGCCGTCAGCGTGTCCTCATAGTTATACGTGAACTCGCGCTTGATCTCGGGCTTCACCATTTGCGCAAGCCACGCCAGGATATCGGCCCCGAACCACCGCGCCTCGAGGTCACGACGGCCAAGCGCGCCAAAGTGGTAATCATCCCTAAACTTCTCCTCGAGCCAGCGGACGTGGTTTCCACTAACATCTTCAAGCGATCGCTTTGACTTCTTCTTCTTAGTGGCCGCGCCCGCGACGACCGTATCCCAATAGTCGTCCTGGTTGCTGAAGTCGATGCGCATCTGCGTCTCGCCCTGATCACGCGGAACACGCATGAAGTCGTAGTCGAAGGTGAGATCGTAGACAACAGGCGAACGAGCCGAGTGCTCCATTTCAAACGTCACCTGTGTCTAATGGTCATGTATTCGAAGGGCTTCCATACAGTCTCCACCTTGCTATCCTCCCTGCCTAAAGCAACAAACAACTGAGTAACATTGTCCTGCGGTCTCCACGCCCCGACCTGCCATGTCACCTGCCCCGCAGCACCGTCCTTTCCAGGAGCGTAGCTCACGCCCCATCTGTAAATAGCGCGATCTTCACGATTATAAGGCTCTTTGTCGCTGTCTTCGTATTCAGGCTGCCTCTCCTTTGAAGGCTGCCAGGCCAAGTACGTGAAAAGCTCTGCCTCCTCTAAGGCGGGCATGCCCTTTAACGCCGCGGCGAAGGCCGACAAAAGGGGTTCGATCTTGCCCTGTAAGGGCTTTATCCGGAACATATCTGTATCGCGCTCCTCCACTTCTTCGCCTCCCTCTTGATCGGTATACTCCATGTCGATCTCGTCATCCTCTTCCTGATAGCCGACGGGCGGATAATGATCCTCGGGCATAATCTCGTAACCGCCTTCAGGATAGGGGTTCTCGTCGTGCGGCCCAACGAAGTACCAGGTCCCGTCGGGACACCAGGGGTGAAATTCGACGCGCAACCGTTTCATGCGAGGCCACACCACGGGGGCACGAAAGAGGTCCGGCGTCACAATGGCGCGTAGGTCGAGATCCTCCAGGTGCGACGCTACAGTACGCAGGCCGAGCGATACGGGATCAGCCTCGGCCGGACGGACGAGATTCGGCAGGTGGAAGCCCTGGTTTTCATCCGCGTAGAATCCATCCGGCTTCCAGAACCACAGGCGCGCCTTAGTGAGCGAGGCCGGGAATTGCTCGTGCAGCTGCTGCACCGCCGTGCCGAACTCGTGGCGCGCGTCCCGCCACGGACCGGCCCACGGCAAGGCAACTTGGCGCAGGGTGTGCAAAGTGAAGGCGATGGGCATATGCTCCCACATCCACGGGCAGTCGAGTTCGCGGAGGGCCGGCAGGCGCGTCGCGAGCTCGAGCGGCACGCGCAACGACACGGGGCGCACGTTCTCGTGAGGGATGTCGGCACTGCCGCTTCGTGATGGGAACATGCGGAGCTGAATTACGCGCTGTAACCGTGGCAGCGCCGTCGGCTCGCGCAGGGAGAGGCGGCGTGAATGGAAGACGCGGTGAATGCATTCCTTGGAGCTGGCGAACGACTGATTAACGACGTGCAGATCAAGTTCAAGGCCTTCTTTGCGGATAAATTCGTCGCCATCGTGTGTTTTGCTCAACTTCTCAAAGTCGTGGAAGGCATTGAAAAGCGCATGGATCGTGGCCGAGAAGCTCGAATTGACGGCCTCGAACGCGGCAGGTGTCTCACGGCAAAGCATGGGCGACTCCTCCGAATGCTGCAGGAGGGGCAGTTCCAGGTAGTAGCCATAGCCGCGAATGCCTCCCCAGCTGCGCGCAGCTTCTTGGATGGATTCAAGGATCGCTTGTTTGGTCTCTGTAGCCGCCATCATCACACTGCGGATGGCCAAAGGAACCGTGCAGTTGGCCACATATAGGGACCTAGTTTACGGCCTCACCGACGATGACTGCAGAGAGCCTTCTCAATCAGGCCTGAATCAGGTTCAAATTAGATCTCGCCACCCCGCTGAGCCCCAGTTACATGAGGGGACGTATTCTTTTCCGATTCACTTCCTCAGGTTTTCCGGTCTATAAAAAGCTCTATTGTACAACAGATTGTTCATCATCAACAACTTTCGGTCCCGATATTGGATGCTGACTTTAGCTGGTCTTGCTTTGTAAACACCTAGGTCAAGCCATTTAGGGGCCAAACGCTACCTTGTAATCATCGTCCAATGGATTCGTTTTTCGTAGTGTTAGCACAAACCTGGTCAACTCCGCCAGCATAAGAGGACTAGTTTACGTCATTTGCGGGCCAAAATGTCTCTTCAGCTACAGCCTCGCGCCGCGATAAAGAGAAGTGCTGCACAGATTAAACAGGATATAACCATGAAGTCCACCACAGTGCAGAACGGGCTGGTCGTCAGTTCGCTAAACGAAAAAGCCTTCCTGCTATACTACCTCTGCCACGTGCTCCGAGAAAGTCTTTTAAGCGTCGTCAAGCCGTCAAGGATTCATCTGTCATCATTCTTCTATTACTGGTCATCGGCATTATCCTATGGGTTCATTTTACAGTGCCTATCCTAGCGATAAGTATACTCGAGAACTCGAAGACTATGATCTTGAAGATCGGCATCACAGTGGCGTCCACCATCATCACCGGAATAGTTAGTGCGAGGATACAGCATGGTCTGATCAGATGTCTCGAGAGCAAATTGCAAGACTCCGAACTCGCCTTGACGCTGGAGGAAATTGGGAGGATGGGGGCTTTGATGAAATTGGATAAGCGTTGGCGATGGGCTCTACAGATAGACTCTTTCAGGGTACGGAAACTACTGTAAACATGAATACCTGTGCAATTGACAGATTTAGCAAATGCCTTGTCTACAAACACAATTGTATATCCATAGGCTGACTATACGAGTTGACAGGAGAAGTTCCGCAATTACGGAGTCTGTTCCGCTTTCCTCCTATGCAGTCTCAACACCACGTCCATTGCCAGTCTGCTAGGCCCAACATTAACGACAAAGGCCGTGTACTATGATGCCAGAATATCCGACACAGGTTTCGGAGCATATAGTCTTGATCTCAACCGCTCGTGCGTGAGCTTCTGCCAAGCAACTTGCAATTTCGTAACCCGATCTTCAGCCGTCTGGCCTCAGAAAAATGGCAGCATGACAATGGTGAATACTGATGGAACGTGCCCGACTACATTTCTTGCACAGCTGGTACCAGGAATAAATAGTGAAAACCCGAACGACTACGTCTATACCCAGTCCAGAATTGCAGTACATCGTTCGGCGATGGGAACACCCGAGTCCATTTTCCATGGTACAGCCTTTGGCAACCTATCATCATTCTATGGTCAAGCCTTTGTAAGAACAACGCAATGCGTACCGATCATGACCTCGAACCCAGTACACTGTGTCAAGGATGGAAACACCACGGTAGTTCCAAACGGTCCAAACACCCTCCCAGATTCTATCACCCTGACGGTTACCGGGCTACCTATTGCTGTGTACAACAACAAGAATTGGAACAACGGCAACCGTGGACTGGTCAAAACGGACAATTACCCATCACGTAGGGCCAACACGGATAGCGTGATGGGCAACGAACTGTTCACTGTCGACTGGAAAGAACCACCAAGCGAGTAGGAACACTTCGGTAAAGCAGTGATAATCATGGGTGCTCTGAACGACCCGCACGGCTCAGTGCTGTTTGCATCAGACCTAGCTTGCACAATCGACGATCCAGACGAGATGGCCGGCCGAGCAGGAAACGCAACTTACACAGTCACGTGTAAGATCAACGCCAGGAACTCCTTCCAGTACCGCTCCGTCACGCTCGACGTTCGTGCTCTGGGCGAGAAGAATCTATCGAACGTCGTGCAGTACCTCTCCGGTGGAGATTCATGCGTGCCAGAGGCCCCGATGATCAGTAATAAGCTGTTCGGCGTTGCTAGTGCCGCAAGCATCAAAGCGATCGGGGAGAAATCTGGGGTCGACGGAGACTTTAGCACTATCAGCAAGCTCGCCATCAACAGGAAACCACCGTACGCCTTTCCAGACAGCAAAAATGCGCTGGAAGATGTTCTGGGCTTAATTTCCGCGCTCGTCGTCGCCAAGATACCCGTCACGGGCAATGGAGTCTCTGCCGCTGCTTTGGGGAGCACATCAGGCTCCTCAACTGCCATCATCGAGGTGACTCGACTGGGCTCCGACAGCCACTTCACCTTGTGGCTCCTGCTTCCGCCTCTCAGTAGTCTCGTTATTCTGTCGTGGTTTTTCGTTCAGACGCTTCGCCAGGATTGGGCCCCACGCGACAGCAACGTTCAGGCCACGAGCAAAGAATCACCGGAACTTTACACAGCTGAGAGTCTGTCTCGAATTGTGACGATGGGTCGATCTCGTTTGCTGCCTTCCAAGGCCAATGTGAAAAACTGCGGAACACCCTCTGCAAGTCCAAAAATCGAGCCTCTTAGACCGCCACTCCCACAGAAAATTCACAGCAGGCCAATAGGTGACCTCTAACTAGGCAGATCTCCGTGGTAAGATCCCCTTACCTCAGGGTATTAGTTTAGAATAGCGCAGGACTTATCGCGGCCCAGAAACCTCCGCGAATTTCTTCTTGGCCCTCAGCCGTTAGCGTTGTCTTACAGGTTCGACATCGGTAGACAGTTGGCGAACGCTATAAGCTATGTTCATGTTTTTGGCTTTGTGCACAATGGCGTGAGACTAGAGAACTTCTTGGGGATACAGACAGCCTCAGAGAGCGAGGGTACGCCATCCATGTTTCTCGTTGGCTTCGATAACATCCGCAAAGAGGAGAAAAACACACAGCGGCGAGGCGATCTGGTGAATGAACGCAATTTTTACCATCGACCCACACGACAAGGTCTTCGTCCCGAGTACGATTACAATATGCAGCACGATATTTATAGCCTAGGTGCCTGTCTACTTGAGGTTGGATTGTGGAAAAGCTTCGTGAGCTATGGTCCCGAAGATGATATCATATCATTAACAGACACTTTCGACCTTGGCCCAAGCCCACTAAGGAGCAACTTGCGCAATACCTGCTCATATATCTGAAAGACCACCTTGTGTATATTTCCAGAACCAATCTCCGAAAGTGCATGGGTAGCAAATATGCGGCCGTCGTAGAAACTTGTTTGACGTGTCTTAACCTCGACAACCGCGATTTTGGAGATTCAAAAAAGCTTCAAGATAAAAACGGTATTCGAGTTGGCGTCAGATATATAGAAAAGGTGAGAGGTTCCAATATACTCTAGCATATGCGTGAGATTGTTAATGAGTCAGGTCCTACTTCGTTTGGACAGCCTTTGTATATAGCGAATGCGTCTAAAAGATTGTACAGATCATAAATATATTCAATAAAGGTCGCCATCGGACGCACATCATCAGATGTTGGATGGTCTCTGAGCGAGTTCCCTTGGAATTTAGTTTCTTATTACTCTTCTGGAAGCGGGACGCTATCTTGAGGAGAATGCCTTCGATGCGTTGCAGATCTGAAACGTATGAGCTTGAAATCAGTGAAAATCATCAAGATCTACCGAGGTTCTGACTTTGCCTCATGGTTAAAAAAGAGGAATAGTGAGTGACACACGAATTGCTATTCGGAGATTCTTTTCGTCTGTAAAATGGGTTTGGATTCGAGGGAAGATAGGTGTCCCGCATAGGCTTAAAATATTGTATGGGCCGCCAAGCCTGGGCCTATGGCTCAGACTCAGCTGCTGATCCATGTATGGATTCTGCTATAATATAATAGCTGTTCCAAAAATCGTCTGTTCTCCACCGCTCCAAGATCGTAAAAACGAAAGGCTGTGCTGGTATACTAGGGAATGTGGTAGGCCGACTCGCTTGACCTTCGTACGTGAATAATTTGGCGAGAAAGTGAATGGTTTGAAGAAGGTACACTTTGAAGGAAGAAATATTGGATTACTGTCTGAGCGCAACTCGGCACCAACAGTGACATGTCGGACGCACAGACCCTCTCTGCCCTGCCCCAAGTCAGTGTAACCCACCCAGAGAGCCAGTCGGATCGCTATGCTTGGATGGGCAATCGGACGGCCATAATATAATAAGCAATGTACACTGGTCCCCACCCTCCAACAGCAGCCTCGAGCAATACATATAGTTAATAGCTAACCGCGTAAGCAATAGTGCATCGGCTGGTTAATAAGACACTTAGACCTATTTTACAGAATTATTTATGGGCATAGGAGCTTTATATATAGAGATTATATTATGTAAAGGTCACGTCTTTAGCTTTAAATGCTATATTCGCTGTATCCCTTTTGAACACCATATGATAACGAATGTAAAATGCAAGCATAAACGTAGGGGCTCGGGAGGAGCCAAAGCTCGGTATAAATAGACTTGTATTGTGTTAAACAGTTAGGTAGCAGTTTGTGGTGTTTTATTAATCTGTTTTTGTGTGTTGTCTTGTTATATCTATCCACCTGAAAATCTCTCATACCCCTATTCATAGCCAGCTGCTAATCACGTACTAGCACTAGTTCATACCATTCGACACGGTTTAGAAACCAAGCAAAAACGCCGACCCCTTCGCCCTCGCGTTCCCCTCTTTAAGTCGCTAAGCTGCGCCGAATCAAACAACCGTCAATATACGGCATCACCCCGTACTTTGCCCCCCGTTAATTTCTACCCCGTTTTGACTGGTTTAGGAACTCCCATTTTCAGCCGCCAGACCTCCTATATTGTAGTTTTGCCGAACCAACGCGCCCACAATTGTGCAGGAATTGATTGCACCTACACGTCTCTGCATGTTTGATGGTTCATAGAAATTGGTCGGTGAGCTTGGTGACGGATCGCTACTGGCAGATGCGGTTTCCCGTACACCAGGTATCGCATCAGCCTATTTCGGCATCACCAGCTTTCATTCCGCCAGTGTATCCATGAGGATGTAATGGGAATCCAAACGACAAACGTTCAGGGAAAGAGATATGGCGTACTACCTGCTCGGAATCTTTGACATCAACATGCCTTTACTCTACGGAGAAGGAGGGGAAAAAACTTTCCTTCGATTGCAAGAAGAGATCATCAAGAGCACGACAACCGCACCATTGTCGACTGGACACGTCATGTGCATGATTCCTCGGATCTCATGAATCCTCCTGCGTGCTTAGAACCCATTGGTGTCTTGGCAAGTTCACCTGCAGACTTTTACGAGAGTCGTGATCTAATTCCATCCTGGACTACGCATATACGTGCTGAACGAAGGCCGTTCGGAATGACCAATATTGGAGACTAGTGATAAATGTTTTAGACTACTTTATTGCCATGACGCGGGCGAGCCTGATAAACTTATGGCTCCGTCATTAAGATCCAACACGCAGAGAAGTAGGCTACCAGATCTGCATCCAATTATACATGATATGTTACGCTACTATGAACTTCACCAGTTGCAGATGGCATGAGATTATGCCGGTATAATCGTCTCAGAATGTTCGCCAAGGATACCTATCCAAATGCCAATGCATTGTTTGTGAGACTGGGAAGACTCATCGTGCGATATGTTATAGACCGAAGATGGTATTCCCTGTGGTCTGAGATATTTATCAATTGCAGCCTTGCTCCATGACTCCCGATATCAAAGATCCCTTTCGTATTTCCTCCTGACCTTATATGCGTTGTCCGGCAGATTCACCCGCACTCAGCATTCTATAGAACGCTACCAGTGAGAACTCCTCACTTGTAGTTCTAGAACAAGGAACTCAACAGTGTGATAAAAGATACATTATATCATGGCATAAAAAGATTGGTCAGCCTGACGATCGTGCCAGGCAACGGAGAAACTCTTATAATTCCGTCGCTGCATATAGCTGGATATGCAAGTATATTTTAAATTAAGGACACTTTGTACGAAAAGGTAGAGGAGCCACGAGGTTACGGGACCTAACAAGCTTTTTCACCTAGACCTTTTCCCTTTTCCAAGGCTCACATGGCCATTGCCCGCCGTTGCAAGGGTCGATCAGCTATATTCTAAAAATATTAACACATTAATTTAATTTAGATAACGAGTGTAAATCATAAATTTTAAATAAAGTGAGCGACTCGTTTTATTCTGAAGCCTTCAAAAGTTGAAGCGAGGAATTTAATAAAGGAACTTTGATCTCAGATTTAACCCGTGAGTCCATATAAACCCGGCCTCATCATCCATAGAAAGCCGAATATAAATGGCTAGCTTTCACAAAAGCAATTCACGCTTAATCAAGAACAACTAACGATACCAACATCGTCATCACAAGCGGCACCCTCTTCGGAGCACTAAACGTCCATCAACATCTTGAATCAACTCTTGACAAGTAAAGATTTCAAACTCACATTTCCAATCTGACAGGTCTTGCGGACGCCGCGCACAGTACACAAGCCATCGTAGCTGCAAAGCTATTGAACAATACGATATTAGCTCGTTAATTAAAGCTGGAAACTTTATTTACATACCCCAGATTCGCGTTTAATAGCGAGAGATGCTCGCTTATTATTTGCACCGCCAGGAATTGAAGCCGCATGAATGCCCAAGACGGCGAGAGAGGAAACGAAGACTGTAATCAGCTGCATTTTCAAAGGCTTTTTTAGTTATTGCGTCGCAGATAAAAGTATGAATGTATTGGTTCGTTATTGTGAGTAATAAGTAATTGGATAGACTTAGATTTGATTCGCAAAATAACTTCAATATTTATACATATTTACAAGAAAGTTCTCTATTATAATTAGCAACAACTTTCTATATATAAATGCATTAGAAAGTAAAACGTCATATATGAGCTTGCAACTAGTTATAGCCTTCGACGATCTTTACAACGCCGTTGGGGCGGGTCGCGTGCCTTCACTGGGGTATAGTGGGTTTGCGTAGGATTGCTTTTCCTCGCTAAATCCCAGCTGCGCGGCTGTCGGCAACATTAGTTACCGGGCCCACTGCATATCCTGGGTGAATTCATCCGCCGCCTTGGCAATTGACTCGGAGCAAAACCGAGTGCTATAATTAGTTTCCTGGTTCAGAAGGTTTGGGGAGGATGCAATGATCATACAAACGTCGATCGGGGTCGGAGTCAGAAGCGTCATTTTCCCTCAAGGTCCGTAGGCGAAGGAGTTTCGGTGCCATGTCCTGGATGATCCAAACAACAAATCAGACCAAAGAGTTTACCAACGATGATCAGTCACTCGTGATCGTCTGAACCCAAACATAGGCGTGGTTCTAACTCCACAAATTCAGCTGTGGACAGGGAGAAGATCACCCAGACCTGGGCTGCGATTCCGAAATAGATTGATCGCCCAAGGAATCCTCCATCGCTCGTCTTGCCTGCTGGAGAAGCCTAACTGTGATATTAATTACACGAAGAGTGTTCAATGATATGTGTTTTCCAGATATAAAAATCAGTTCGTGGTCGTATCAAAAAGCAGAAAGTTCATCTTTATCATACACAAACAATATCATCTCATCTACACAAACAATATCATCTCATCTACACACAAACAATATCATCTCATCTACACACAATATTATCCAAATCTATTCACTATGTATACCTCTTTCTTCCTCGTTATTACTGCTGCCTCCTCGGTACTTGGGGGTTGCTTCTCCGGCGGCGAAAACTGGGCTTCGCAAAGGTCTATCGCGCTTAGCAACGCACAAGACATCTGCAACACCAAGTTCAGCAAAGCTGATTGGAATGCTAAAGGCCAATCGCTCGCCGGATGCTACAACCTGGACAGCGAGAAGCAGGTCGACTTTATCCTTGAGAGGATCCAGGATGGCCATCGGGACATCAGCGCCTCGGAGTGCTACGACGGTTTCCAGAAGCAGATAAACAACTGTGATCATGGCGGTTCGACCTCATACTCAAACTGGAAGTACACGTCAGTTAACCCTCTACTATTGCTTACTTGTACCCAACTTACGCTGACCACATCATAGTGCCGATCCCAATGCAAACTCTTGTGCTGCTTAAAGCTGGTGGGATCTCACCCTTTATTACTCCGTAAGAAAAGGAGCTGGTGGGGGTGGGGTTGATCATCGAGCACAAACTATATTTTTTGCTTTTTGGGGGAAGAGGAGGATGAGGAGAGGCGATCTAGGATTGGATAGCACTGCGTTTTGTTTGCTAAATAGTAGCACGTCCATCATTTACACTCTATCCACGAAATGCAAGTCATCCGTTATGAATTCATCAAATTTTGTTCACCCTCAGACTATCTAGACAGACTTTCATTTTTCTCTAAGTGTCTAGGGGGAAGTTCTGATAGTTGAAGTGTTTTGTAAAATCTAGAGGGATCTAAACACTAGATGATGGGGGCAGCGGATGTTCCAGGGATGTACAAACTCTCATAATATTTTGAAAAAGTACTTCACTCATAAAAATACTCATAAAAATAATCTTCGCGTGTGCAGATTCATCTGCCAAATGATAATTGCCGTTCATCATGAGACCCTCTGGGTTAGCTTGATTTGGGAGCTATTACCTTTGAAGTCTTTGAGGTAATGATTTCTGCACAGAAAACAGAGGTCTGTTGGCAGCCCGGACACGCAGGGTGCAGAATCAAACTTTTCGAACGTTCAATTTCCCGAGGCAGGGGTGGAATGGTCCCAATTGGATTGAGCAAAGTCCACCGATGGGCATGTGCCCATGTTACTTTTGCGCATCACGCGTTCGCGGCTCGCTCGAATGAGCACTGTGCGGGCCATAGGACGCGGGTTTACTACGGCTGCAAGGTACTATAATTAGGTACCTACGATATTGGCAGGGGTGCCCTTTTAGCACATAGGAGAATCAATGTAACTGGTTAGTGCCACGAATTTTCTACCCGATAGGGAGCCTTTCAATAGGCCTGGTACCGTAGTAAAGCAGAACAGACTGGGGTCCCTTAACGCCCTGCAGGATTGACCAGGATTCTACGCACCGACGAAGTGCTAGCAGTGTAGGGCATGGGTACCGAAGCAATGCTCCATCTTCGCCTTAGTCAATCGATGTTATTGGGGAGCAAATACAAGGCCATACCGGTTGGCCCCGGTCGTGCGGACCTCGCAATTCTTCTTTGAGGCTTAGCCGGTACAGGATTTGCGGTAAACTGTTTATAATATAAATAGATAGGGATATCCACTGGACTCTTAAATCGCGTGAAATAGCCCGTCGATCATAATAGTGTACGACAAGGTAGATTGCGATGAAGGCGAAAATGGCCAGACTACCAGGAACAGCCTCACTCCTCGATTCCTTGCGGAGTCATACTGGTGGATATATTTATGAGAGCGATGGATGATATATGACGATATGATCAACTTGATTTGACGATCGCTTGTTGCCCGCTACATTGGTTCTTTTTGACGGGGTGTTCAGCAAAAGGTTCTGTGAGTGAAGCCCGCATCACAACATGTCAGAGATAATTATGGCAACACAAAAACGCAAACTCCCAGTACATAAAATCGGGCATGCCGCTTACCTTGCAGATGTGAGCAAGTATAAGATTCTCGAGCAAAAAAAAAAAAAAAAAAAAAGGAACTCGAAAACAGAATATTAAGCCCTGGAGACATTTCTCCGCTATCAAACAAAACTTGTCACTCTGAGTCGCCATAATGCATCTACTTTTATTTCCTTTCATGCTGGTCGCTGTCCATGCTGCGGTATGTTGACAACTGTGTTGATTGACATCCTATCTAAAGTTTTGTATAATGACTGACGCTGCGCCAGGCTTTTCCGACTGTTTCCGTACCGCCTGGGGACATGACAAGAGATCTAACGACTGGTTCATCTGGTATGCTGTTAGATAAATACAGTGAGAGTGCGCTCGAGTTTCACGAATGGATCGGGAGGATGGTCGACGACGGTCATCTATTCTATCCAAACGTTACGGGCGACGGCCTTATGCTGGCCCGTAGCGATAGCTGGTACGTGAAGTTGAAGGACGTGGGCTGTGGCCAGATTTCCGGCAACCGTGACCTCGTCAGTAAGACGCAGACGCACTTCTGCGGCTTTGTGCAGAAGGCGGAGCAGCTCCTGGCCACCCAGATGGAGACGGATGTGAACACTATCCTATGCGACAACCACCGGGTCTGCAGGCTGGCGGTCAGAGCCGCCTTCGACTTTTTCAACGTCTTTAAGGATGTCGACGACGCAACCATCCTTTGTCACGAGATGTTCGACGCGCTGAACAACGCGTGCCCTGGTGGAGGCGTGGCCTCGGCTGAAGTTGGCAATAACAATGGCGGGACCACGTATAATGGGCAGCTCGAGTCGTCTTTTGCTTTGGAGGATAGTTCGAGTTGCCAGCAAAGCGCCACGCGCGAGTGTTTCCAAAGCACGGTGCCATCATGAACGGGTCGGCAAAACGACTTATTAGCTGTAACTGAGGACCAATTGAGACTATTTCAAGAACGTTTATACTATCAATGTCAAATAATGCTGTACTTTGTGTTTGTCCCCCCGCCTTGCCTTATATGCCATGCAGGAAACCGTCCCAAGTAGCGTTGTAAACCTGGCACCAATCCAACGTGTTTAAGATTTCATATCATTTCAGTAGGTCGCTCCTTGTTTGTAACTTGAACCATCCATTGACATATATTTCCCTACTTCTATCACCGTGACTGGCTGAGCTATGGCCTTCCAACTCGAATTGCTATTCAACTAACTATAATTATCAGACACACTTAGACAGTCTTCAGCATCTGTGATGTCATGGACCGTTGGCGTGTGTATGTATTTAGATTAGTCGGACAGCACGTGCTGGAGAGAAGTCACGGTCCTCTCCCACGCATCAACAATCTGAACTGTCACCCTTATATGTAGGACCTTCGACTCGTATTGTAACTTAAGGCCTGCTTCGACAGAATGGGCGGCATCGACAGGAGGTTTCTTAGCTGTCCATACTCTGTTATCGGGCAAGACTTTTGTCCCCTGGCACCAGTCTGCAGCATCGTTGTGGTGTGTGTAGAGAGCATCGGCCATAGAATGCGGGAACTAACGGGAGCTACCGGGAGATTGTCTGCTAGTGTATTTAGCGTTTCTAGAAACGCGCACGCTACGATAAAACGCTGTACGGTACCGTTTTAGCGTGGTCTGGGTACGGTATAATACCGTACCTTATTTCGCACCAAAATCGAGCCCCTAGCTCCACCCAACTACACCTTACCAGCACGTAACGAGTTCAACACCAAAATAACAGCAATTTACACTGTTTTCGAGGCCCCGAACCCTAAACTTACCATTAACCTAATTAACTTTATACAAGTACCAGTTTCAAAAATATAAATTAATATTAGTCCGCTAAAAAATCATACGTGCCACTTTAATTAAGTTATCTCCGGTTCGGATCAACCATATCCCGGATCTTATAGGAGCGCCGGCGAGGTCAACCAAGCATTGGTAGGCGCTAGCGAGTGTGACGGTCCTGGTCTTCAGTTGTGGTAGCAGCTGCAAAAGCCACAACCAGCCACGTCACGCGTGTGTGGCTAGTGGTAGCAGTAGATCAGCATGTGTGTTGTATTGTGTGTCGCCGCGATCTGTGATCGCGACCGGTGAAAATCTTGTACCTGAGAATCTACTAAAGGGTTCCGCCTGCCAACTAGCGACCGACGGGTGAAGCGGGTGCTAACCCTTGACACGTTGTCCTGACGTGTGATACTCCTTGGATCATTCAAGTAATTTAAAAACGCCTGGCTCTCTTGCGGCGATACTTTGTGACGAATTCGCGTCGTGAGCTCGTCTCATACTCATCGCTTCGCATTTCCAGCATTAGTCGCACCTGAATTGACAAAGATAATGATATACCATGTGGTGGCGGTGTCGGGATGGTGGATGTAAGAACACGATAGCACTCGAGCGTGGCTTGCAATTATGGTCAATTCTGGGATAATAATCAAATATTCGTAAAAGAAAAAAACAGACTGTGCGCTGCACAACCACTTCATTTGCAATTATATCGTAGGTCGTATTATCAGCATTTGAAAAGTAATCACTTCTTGGGAAGGCTACACAGGTTGGACTGTTACTTGAGCGTGGACGGGGCATGCCGCATCACTAATTAAATACCGGCTCAAAAGATTAGTCCACCACGTGAAGAATCGGGTGAACAACACTACATGCGCAGCGCCCGGAAACGTGGCGACTGCCACTCCAATATCCATATAGGTCAAAGGTATTGCTATTATGTTCTAATCATTGCTAGTGGCAATAAGAACCTCATCGTGCTGGGCATTCAACTCAAACTGTCTTTTGATCCGAACCTCCGCATCGAACTTCTGTCTGCATAAGGACTTCCTAGCCTCGACCGTAACTAGACAAACTTTGCCGTCCTCACGCTCCATGTCTGCAGTGCAGCCCCGACTACCGTCTTTCAACGATATTCGGAGGACTTCTTCTTTTCCAGCGCCAGACACAGACCCTTTCCTGTTAGAGTCATAAAACTTAACCAGGGGTAAGAAATTGCCTCAGTAAAGGCCAAAGACGACTGAAGAGAAATGCAAACAGGAGCTTAAGCCACACAAGTCGCACCAAAGGATATCAAATCAGCTGTTCATCCAACTACATAAATCTTAAGGGAAAGCTACAAGAGAAGGTATAGGACGTGGCTCTGATATAGACTCATAAGCGGCCATGAAACGCAACAATGCTGCCTCGTCGTGTTCTCTAGCCATGACACAAATTCCAAAGGGTCGACCATTATAATTAAGCTTGCCGAGCGGGATTGTAATATGAGGGTATCCTGGTGGCAGTGAGAATCACGGGGCACATATATGACGGATGAAGCATATGACTCACCAGCGGCGGCAGCATGAATACACATTGGAGAATCACCCGGGGCGGCGATAAGATTGACATTTTCCCTATTGAGAACATCATTAATTATCGACTTCCCCTTTTCGCGAAACTTTTGTTTCAGCTGGGCAATCTCCTCTGGGGTCTCGGTAGCTTTGAGAGCTTGGAGAAGTTGATCTTGTTTGGTGAAAGCTGGCAACGAGTCAGACACTTCAAATGAACTACGGGTAGAAAGATGACGTGGAGGGGTACTCTTCGTACGTTCTGGCATGGCCAAGTCTTTGTTGTTCTCGTTAAACCTGACTATATCCTCGAGACTAGTAACGGGTGCGTCACTAAATCCCTCGATGAAAGTGGGAATGCCGATGTGTTTGAAGTCCCAGACTGCGAAGAACATTAGCTCTACCAAGTATTGATGCCACACACTGACTTACAAGCAATTGGGGTTATACAATCCTTGCCGTCGATGTTGAGTTCTGATAAATCAGATATATCCACCGGGAATCTCACAGCGCATCCTTGCTGTTTTATTCGCGAGATGGCAGCCTCATATTCATTGATCTGCGAAGCCTCAGCTTAGATACCTTCGCTGATGGGTATAGAACCAACCATTTGCGCCTCAGTATCATCGAATTGGTCACACATCGCTGGCGACATCTTCCATACACTGGGGTCAAGCGAGGCCATGGAAAGCCCCTCCCATGTTCCCATGTCAGCAGTGTCGAATGGCCGTTCCAATAAAATGCTCGACAAGCTTATAATGTCTGCGGCACATTTCCTACAACGTAGTAATTTTCAATTAGCATTTTACTTGCGGGGCAGGAAACCCTGTTCAAGAAAATGATCGAGAGAGAAAGGAAAGAAAAGCGAAGGAAGATCTTGTGGTCACAAACCCCATTGGTCCAGGGACATCAAAAAAGTCCGTCATTCTATACATGCCAGCCACTTCCTGAGCACCAACGGTGGGTTTGAGTGCATAAAGTGCTGCACGAACAGAGGGCGTCAAAATCGACCCAATCGTTTCCGTACCCATAGCCAATGGGCTGAAACCAGCAGCTATGGCCACGGCCGGGCCACTGGAAGAGCCTCCCGGCGCCTGATTCCGACAGCGGCATTAGCGAAAAGATTCCAGAATGGATTCCGCGTACGTACCGAATGGCCCAAGAGCTTCTCATCCTTCGTTATGGGGCCTACATAGGGTGAGATTGTTTGGCCTCCAGAAGCGGACCATCCAGGCATCATCTCCGCACTCTTCATCCCAGCAAACTCCTGTATCATGACATCAATGTCCAGGCACGAATTCGTGTTGGAAGAAACAGGGAGTTCTTACCGTCATGTTTCCCTTGGCTAGAATAATAAGCCCCGCATCAACCAGCTTTTGCACGATGGCGCCGTGCTTGGACGCCTTTGCGCCCGCAAACGCGGCCGCTCCAGCACAGGTCGGCATGCCAAGTTCCGTTGCAGTTATAAACGCATCCTGATAAGCAAAGGCAGTCAGTAGGTGGCCCAGATAGACTTGCATTGAACCGGCGGCGCAGCGAACCTTGAGCACGATTGGGATGCCGTGCAGGGGGCTCCGTACACGCCCCTCTCGTCGTTCGTCGTCTAATGACGCGGCGGTGCGGCGTAGCCTGTCGCGCGGAGCGATGGAAGCCAGAGCATTGAGGGAGGATTCATAGCGGTCAATCTGCTCGAGATATTGTTCGACGATCTGAACACTGGTAATCTGTTTGGACTCCAGCATGCGCCGCAGATCGGGAGTGGTCGTCACCAAAGGGTCAAACAAGTTTGAGAAAGTCATTCCGTCAGGGCTCGCTCAAAGCTCGAGTGTGCTTTGCGAAAATGTTATCTACGAGTGAAAGAGGATGGGATAAGCTCTTTAGTCTGTAGCGAGTTTTGTCGACAACGCTAACGAGTTAGAATGTGTGAGCATGAGAATGGGGGAACACAGAAGGGTGTCTCTCAAAGGGCCCCTTATAGAACGCAAATTGTCTCAAAAGTGCAAAAGTTGGTCCGTGCCACAGTCAGCCTACACCACCTCTCAGGGTAAATCTAGCTAAAAGACATAGCCGTAACGATTGCAACCGCGACGAACATAATCCAACGATTATACCCGACAATAACAACCCGACGACTGCAACCCCGACGAGTTTGCTAAATCGTCGCATTAAAATTCGTCGCTATTGTAATTCGTTGCGGTTACAATCGTGGTATAATCGTTACAGCTAAATCGCTAGATTCACCCTAAGAGGTAGGTGTACCGATCATTTTTGCACTTTTAAGACAGTTTGCGTTTCGCACACTGGTACCCCTATAAACCCCATCCAATTAAAAGCCGTCCCGGCGGCTAACCCTTTTAAATGCCTGTTTACCACGATTGCTGTCGCTATAAAGGAAACTTATAAGAGCGCACCTATGCTCCGAGGAATTGCGTACTCTTGTTCCTGCGCAGTCTTGTCCAGTTCTCTTCTCATTTTGCCTTACTATCGCTTTCCGGTCAGCGTCATGCCTCAGTATAGTTGGCTCTGCTTGCTTGTAACCACTCTTATCCAATCCCAAGTCTCTACATGCCTTCGTGGTCGCCGACTCTGACAATCAACTGGTTCAGGACGCAAACTCGGAATGATGCATTTTCGCGTCTTTATTCCTTTGCTCGTCTTGAACTTCGAGTTCCCCGAGCTGCCGGAAAATTTTCAGAGTAAGATATTCTATGAAAGAATCTTCCGGCAGCCCGCGATGCCATACGTCAAGCTCCGCGTTTAGAGACCAGACACACTGCCCCTGTAGTTTGAGAGGCCGGCAGTCTCGGGGGCTACGGATGACCGTCGAATTTCTAGCATACAGTCAAATCATTTCCGTAGCCTTGGGGTCCTCATTCATGACAAACGCATTCTATTCCCCCATTCGTCTAGGTACATGTGCAGTTGTGTATCGGTATAGCTAGAATTATTTGCTTGTATTGATGTGGCTATTTGACGATGACGACACTGCTGTGATCAAAATGGATCAAGGCAACGTTGATAATAATAACAGTATTTTTGCAATCATGCTACACAACGAAGTTTATATTCAATCATCCACCATCAGATGCTTAACAAACTCGGGAGGTTCCGTATCACTGCTTTTCAACTCTACATAAGAGTAGGCAGTGTGGCCGGGATTCTTAAACATCTCGCCGCAATGTTTGGTATGCCGCTCATTATCGTACCTGCGCTCGATGGTGACACCCGTGTGTTTCGACCGCTGTATCTTCCTCCAGTAGAAAAAGCAGTGTCCCGCATGCCAGGACGGTGTCGTGTAAAAGAGCTTTCCGGGTGTGTCTGCAAGCTGGGCTACCTCCTCCATCTTGTACTCATACGTGTGATTGGCATCGGCCCAATACTGCCATCGCCCGTCTGGACCATCGCCGGCCTTGTTGAACTCGGCCAGGAGTTCCTTATCGATGCAGTGCTGCGGTAACCAGGCAGCGGCCATGGCATCGTAATCACAACCCAGCGGCCGGGCTTCGGCTGTCGAGTCACCGCAGTCGCATGGTTTGACGGGAGCGCCATGTTGGGCTCGGAGGAGCACGCCAATGGCAAACAGCGAAAGTACAATAAGCACAATGTCTTTAAAAATCGCCAGAGCCTTTGCAGCCATGCAACCCCCCCGTGCCCATGCGTGTTCTGCAGATACTCGGGCACCGCTTCTCAGGGGAATCTCTTCGTGATCGGCATCATCGCCGACCCTGTGTTTCGAATGCACGTAAGCCAACACGTTTAGCAGACTGGGCGACATTCTGGACTCACTTGTCATAGGCATAAGCCCGGCGTTCTGCCTCTAGTCCGCAGCCTATGGAGCTCATATCAGGAGGTAAGTAACTCTGCGGCCGTGTTCAAGCAAAACAAACCGCTGTCAGGGTCCAACAACGTGTATCTGGCTGGCAGGGAATTCCCAAAGTAAAACTGATTTGGATATGCGCAACGAGTTCATTCGCCTCTTCGTCAGCACGTGCAGGGGAGGCGGCCTTTGGGAGGACTAATCTCTACACCCCCTCCCATTCCAGTGGCATCCCGACCACGGATCATAAAACGCTTTGGTCCTCGGCCCGTTGTATCTGCCAATCGGTCAGTGACGACCCATGTTGAGGCTATATCCACACCTATGCTCTTTCTTGGTGCCTTTGCATGGCTTTTCTGAATGCAGGATTCCCGCGTACAGCGGCCCGAGCCTGATCTGTGTACAAGCTTCGATGTCGGCATAATCGGTCTGCATGGTTGCAAGACCTCGTAATCTGGTCAGTCTGAGTCCCATAAAATAGCGATCGAGGCCCAATCGGGCTTCGCGTATGGTTGAAGGGGCGATATTAGCGCCGGAGGAGACTGGGCTTCATTTGTGGCTGATAAGCTATGAGTGTGAACAGACCTGGATTATTAGGCTAACGCTACCGCGTGTGCATAAATATGCCGTTTCCTGGTAGGGCACCCCTTCCGTGCGTGTATCACATACTCTGGAAGGATTCCCCTTCCGCGTAGAGGATTTAATGCAACAGCGTAGCGAGCTTGATAGCTTACATGTAGTCAGGTTATAAACAATATTGTGGGTCGACGAAAGGGGCAAATCCAAATTGGCGCCGTGGTTGATATCTGGGTCGTAATTCAGTTTACTGGGTGTGATACGAGAGGCGAAGCACTAGATATCACCGCACAGGAGCATATATACATAGGCAAAGCAATATTGCTAACATATTTAGGAAATTGTCTGCGTGACTGGCAAAACCGCAGTGGGAAGAGATCAATCATAAGACGGTTTCTCTCCCCTGTGGACGAAAACAAGTAATTGTGACAGAATTCCACGCAGATCATTATTCGGCTGGGGTACTATTGATTGAGCCCAAATTATTTGTTGAGTACATTACAAAGGAGTGAACAAGCTCAAAGCGACCGTCAGATCTCGCGCATCTGCGCTCCGTGATTTTCATGCAGTTCCCTCATTACCATCCGTAGTGCACTATCAAAGTCCCGCCGCAGCTGTGACGCTGTTGAATGAATGTGTTCAAGCGTTGGAGAAGAGAAGCCTTTCCAGCGCGCATGGGCCAACACCCTAAACAGCTGTCTCGTGCCCTTGCAGTGGCTTATTCGTCATACTCGCCGTAGTTCTTGGTCCAGGGAATGGCACAGCGCTTGGTGACGGTTCCGTCTTCTCCAACCTCGGAAGCACAGGCTCGCTCGTCGAGATCGGTAGGCAGGGCCAGTGCCATACCAGCAGCGGCAAGGAGGGTAATGATGCTCCGCTTCATTGTGATAATGACGAATTGATACGCGAGTGAAGTATTGATGAGAAGTAAAGTGCGAGGATCAACGGCTGATGGCAAGCAGTCTCCAAGAAAGAGAAGTGGCGTTTCACTTATTTATGCTCTTTCGGCGCCTGACCTTTCCTTGTCTTTCGGCGAAGCGGAAAACTCGCCAGCAGTATAGACACTAGTCAAATCTAGCACAGGTCTGTTTTCTTTTTCTTTCTTCGGGTAATATGAGCATGACAACTTTGGGAACAATAGTCAGTTTATGCTGTTCGGCATTCCCTATTTCGGTCATGCACAAAATCAACCTCTGTCCCACTAATCAGCGCTTCTTTTACTTCTTAGACTCTGGCCTGCAATTTGCGTGTGCGAGCGGTTTCACGTATTGTCAGTCCTTGTATCCCTTTTTTCATCCCCCCCGTCTTGGTAGCATTCCGTGTAGAAGTGGTTTCGACTCATCGTTCTTACCAGCCTGCAATCGAGGTTGCGACTCCCATCCCATCATCCAACATTGGCATTTCGCATCACACTCGAGATGTCACCCTCACACAGGCATAGTGCAGTTGTTTTGACCGAGGACCCGGAAGAGCCAAAAGCTAGGTTGGAGGCAGACGGAAGAAGCCTAGAGTGCTACCACAGCACAACATGGAAACTTTTCGGCCCTCTTGCGTGGTCATGCACGACCCTCATGCTGGCTGCTGTGCTAATTCTACTCGTGGCTGCCTATACCAGAGAACCGAGCCGACAAGAATGCAATACAAGAATGCTTGAATGGTGTAGGTGACTCTCTGTTCCCAGCAATAACATGAACCTGACGTAGTGGCAGCACCCGCCCTCGAAGCAGTGGAATTGATAGATGTCAAGTTTCAGAACGCGTTCCTTGAGCATACGGTTTACCGAGGCACTCCCAACCCCGAACGTGAAAAAGCTTGGTTGGATTTGTGGGATTGTGAGAACGTGTTCTGCACCCCAGCCTGTTTGAGTAACTCACATATATCCAATTAGCCCAGTCAATATTCCTTACGATAAGCTTGACGCTCTCAACAAGTCCCGGGACGGAAATTGGCAACGTGCAACCCCAGAGGATGGGGGAGGCGTTATTGGATCTTTGGAAGGTAGATGCAGTCTTTCTCCGACGCCTGGCATGCGACTAAACGTCCAGTCTTTCATCATATCCACTGTTTGGACCTGGTCCGTCAGTACACGTATCGAGACGAATACGACTACAGCAAATTACCGGCTTTTGACGGAACGCCGAAACAGATAAGGACGGTGCGTTCCATAAACACTTGCTGATTTCGCCAAGCACTAAACCGTGACATAGCACGTCGATCATTGCATCAACAGCTTGAGGGTTTTCCTCCAATGCAAAGTTGATATAACTCCCTATTTGAAAGTCCTCGCTCCGGAAACACTGCTAGGTCTGGATGTGGATTTCAATACTCAACACAAGTGTATCAATTTTGAGAAGATTCGGTCGTGGGCAAAGGAACATGAGTTAGACACAACGAAGTATCAGACAGTCCCTCATCGATAGGAACGATATCCGTAGTCTCTTATTTGTCACCATAAAAGTGCCTGTATCGTCGTATGAATAGATATTCAAAGCCTGCGTCTTACACATGGTGTTACTTGACTGGTCTGCGGCTGCAACGAGACACAGTCTTACTCACAATTGCATACTAAGGCTTGCCATCAACTCAATTTTCTCCATAGGCTTACACAATGTCAAATTTGACTACACTATATAATTGTGTATGGCTTTTGCTAAATTGAGGCATGGTCTGTCCACTGCTCTCCAAAACACATCTGAAACCCAAATTACAATGGCGATCAGAACAAGATAAGCTACCACAAAGCCCATGACATACCTCCAAGTCTGTTCCATTCCTGTAATGGACCAGAAGAAAGGGAAAACCGCATACCCAACCGTGTGTATCAACGGGCCGTGCACAATGTAAATGCTGTAGCTCACGCGTCCGAGATATTGAGCGATTGATGAATTAAATGCGGTCGAGATGATAGGGTCCGACCGAGGAATCATTCTGGAGAGAAGAATGAACCCAGGCGTATCCCCCATACAGAAGTCCAGCGCGGACAGCAATACTAGGCTGAATCCGAACATTGTAATCCGAATAGCTTGAGATAGCCTATAGCGGAAGGTGTTTGAAGAGACCGACGGCTTCATGCTGGGCTCCTCAGAAATGCTCGTATCGGCAATCAAAAGCCCAGAAAAGAAGAGCGCAACATCCCACCGATCCAGTACATACGAGTAGAACATCAATATCGACATGATGAATCTTCTTATCCTATGTCGTCGGACAGTGACGTACACGGGGAGAACAAGGAAGACCGCCAACGAACATCGGAATTCGGTAGGGATAGTCCATAGATGAACATCGTACTTGTTGTGAAGGTCGCCCCACCAAAAGATATTGAGCATCCTCCACGTTTCATGGCACCAGTCCAAAGCCTGCCCGCTCAGTGTATCGAAGCGTCTGTGGTGAGTCTCCTTGATCACCGGCACCCATTGAGGGTCGCGGGAGACTTTGCGACCGGGCTCATAAGCTCCAAGATAGATCGCTATCATAGTCATCATACTAGAAATGATGGGTGGTCCATACAGACGAAATGGGCGGCGGAGCAGCGAAGAGGCCACTGCCGCGGAAGCACTGGTGAAGCCTCCAGTACTGTTGCGAGACACCCAGAGCGCCTTGTAGGAAAGGGCAAATCCGGATACGACGAAGAATACAGATATAGGCCACGTTCCAGCGTAGGGTAGACACAGTAAGAGTAGTTGATGGAGCCAGAGATTGTGTTCTTGTCTGTCTTCGGCTCTGGCACACTGTTAAGCAGCAGCTTGGGGCAGGCCATACCCATAAAATACGGCGGGCTGGTACGCGTATAGGATATGGTAGCCTCGAAAGTAGCCATGTACCTGCCATCCGCCAAGCGAACCCCGGCGTCCGGGTGTTCGGGGAGGGAAGCTAGGAAGGTCTCCTCGTCGACGCTGAAGATCCAGGTCCTCCAATACCTGGCCCATGACTGGTCAACTTCCGGACTGGGCGGTCCCCGGAAGGCCGAGCGCACATCGGGTGTCCCGTTTAGTCGGATCTGGTGGTATATCTCGCCCCCATCACGGTTGGCGAATGATTCCAGTGCTATAGAGCGGTCGCTGGCGGTCAGTCAGAGCTTCCTATATCATCTGTAGGCGTGGAAACGTGCTCGGCCTACACGGAGAGCAATGCCGTGCTGCCGATTCAACGCCAAGCTGCCGGCAGAGTCGCCAATCGGCACCTAGAAGAACAAGCCGAGTGATAATCATACTAGAAAGGCATCTTGAAAAGAAAAAAAGTGCGTAGCGAATATACAGCGAATTCATTTCCCTTGGCTGCATGGGTGATGATTCTATCTTGAGCAAGAATGCTCTTAGAGGAGACGAAGGACATATGACTAGAATTGTTGAATGAATAGCAAGTTAGATACGAAAGGAGTTAATGGGAAAGGCCTTAGATATGTAAATTTCGCCCAACCGTCTGATGACTAAGTATCTAAGTACCCAAGTACCTCTGTTTGTAGGTAGCTACTCTCCGACAACGCGTAGAGGTTTGGCAACGGGTTCTTGAAGGAGAAAGAGTGCTGCCCTGCACGCGGTCGAAATTTCGACAGTAGTGTAACGTGTTAAAATCCGGCGATTCTTTCTGTTTCTTCTCTGGTGTCAGCATGATCAAGTATGGTGTTGCATCGCCTGAGCACATCAGGACTTGTCGAAGCCTTTGTATGCAACCATCTACGCGAGCCATGATCTCGCCCTCGGAACCTCGGAACGCAGCAAGATGTAAATAGTTGTAGTCTTCTCTATAGGTATGCTGCCTTAAGAGGTTGAGGCAAGCCAGATTCCGGGACAGTTCAAGGTGGGCGACGATGCCGCCGTCGGCGCTCTTGACAAGACCCTGGTGATTTCCATCCACGGGTTCGATTTGAGCAGCCGGGATAACGAATGGGTGTTCTGTATTTGGTCAGGACTCCAATCTGGAGGACATTTACACGCTGTGGGCAGGCGAGTAGCACAATACCTAACAATGTTGCATTCCATGCTTCCTCGAGCTCTTGTGTCGGTTGGCCTCGGTATATTGATTTTTCAGAGAACCCGTTCTGAAAGGTTTCCCAGTGGTGATTGACTGCTTCCCAAGCCGGTGCTATACCAATCGTCAGCCTCCCGCGTTTACGAACAAGAAGTCACAGCATTACACCAAGAAGACATGTTCTTCATACAATCCGAGTCTGTTGGTTGGATCCCATGCGCCGAGATGAAAAAGGTGATGGAAAGGGCAAGAAAAGTAGCAGACAGCACTGAGCATGCACTCCGGTATGGTGCCATGTTGACAATACCACTGCCCGAGGACGTCTCTTGGAGAGTCAGGGAAGAAAGAGTTGAACGGTCGAAACTGACATGTACAGGACGGGGCACTGATGGGTGGGGCCGTCGATCAAGGCTTGATGAAGCTTAAATCTGACCATGTTGGATGGAATGCATCATACTGCTGAAAGTCATGGGTATGAGTGGATAAGTTGCTTGTATTGATTGGTTGTGTATCTACTTGGCTGTGGGGCAGCTTACTGCATACTACGTAGTACACCATTTTTGTTGAAGGTTAAATGTATGTAACACCTTCTTCACCTGTGGGTCGCTGATTGCCAAGCTGCGAAGCAGCAGGCTGGCAGGTGGAATTAATTAGCAGAGCTGATCGGTCTGAACCAACCCAACAGAAAAGAAAGAGTGATGTCAAGGCGTGGTGTATTTGGCGCTATCTGTATCTGCTGGTCTGACCTAATCTGCAACAACCCCTCGGTCCACGTGACCGTCCCACAGAGTTTAAGTATAAGATTTTCACCAGTGGCGATCACAGATCGCGGCCACACGGAAAATACACACATGCTAATCTACTGCTGCCCAACTGTTTGACAGATCTGTATAAACGAGGTCCTTAGCGTGGGCTAGTGGATCTATCTGTACTTGTGGGAACTTGGCTGGCCCCTCGCTGCTGTTTAACACATACTTCTTTCTGGTTCTAGATCGGCGCCAAAATGTACTATGCAGGGGCTCAGGGACACCGGGACCCGCCGACGCCTGAAATTATAGCCAATACAACACACTGGATTTGCCCCAAATCACACAGCCGAACAAGGCGTCATCCTCAGCGGTACGGGCCGGCTGTAGCTTAACCCCACTACCTTGAATCGAATCAAGGACTATTCTAACATCCCGGGTTAACTAATTAAATTCTCGGGTTGTAAATAAATCGCATATCATTGCTTTAATCATTGTCGCAGTTTGCTTGGTTTTTTCCCCATAGTTACCAGAATTCTCTGCCTGCAAAAAACGGGTATCGTATTTGCGTACTAGGGAGCCAGCTGCAAGCAAAATTATCGCCAACTGTTACAGCGCTATTAGCGTTGTATATATACGGATCAGCGCTGTACCTACGTGTGGACCGTAGTAGGTAAAAACATCCTGGCGACCTGTAGATACATATATTTTCGCCTGATAAATATATTTGGAAAAAAGGTATAAGTTACTAGACGCTCTTTTTTGCCGCCACGGTACGTCTCCATAATGCCCTAGTTAGCGCATATACTAGGTAAAAACATCCTGGAGACCTGTATACTGGGCATAAGGGTAGTCTTACACCCGGGCCGAGTAATCCTTGTACTAGGTACTTCGCTTGTACTGAGGATTCCAACACCTTTAGGGTTAAGGCCTCCTCGGCCGCAGCACCGCCGGCCGCAGCACCGCAATGATAAACCGTTAGCGTCAAGTCACAGGCCCCCTGAGCATAGACTGGTACGTTGGTTTTCCGTGACGTCAAACCTGCATCAATCTAGTGGATACTTGATTGCCCATCCGGAACCGTACTATAGGAATACCCTATTAAGTATGTGAGCAAACGTTTAATCCGGTAGTATAAGGCGATGCAATAGTACATGGCAATTAGAGTTCTTTTTTAAGACCCTGTACCTTGAATAGGATCATTCCTAAGCAATCCTGCTTCGACGTCATACTTGGACTCAAACGACCGACGATGTGGTCTCACGAAATTGATGCAAAATGCGCACTATATATCACGAAGTAATGTCTTTTACCTGTCTTGGTTTAATACTTCAGTCGTCAATCTAAGATCAATCGCCATTATAGCTTCCTACAATCGCCCTTATAACTTACCACAACCAGCCTGTCATTCTACCTGAAGCCGACCCGAGCCATCTCAGCAGGACATGAAAATGAAGCGATTTGGATTGGCATTTGCGGGATCTGTACTGGTCACTATTGTGACATGCATGCCAACAGTCTCGACTACGGATAAGCACGCGCTTGGCAAGCGTGATGACTTTAGCTACGTATTCTCAACTTTCAGAGCGTCCGATCAACAAACAGATCACGAGGTTACCAAACTGGATATCTATGTATCCACAAGCGGCGTTGACTTCTCCGAGTATGCCATGGACACATACAAGCCCGCGAGCGGCCTGGTGCGGGATCCATCGATCCTGAAAATCGCAAGCACTTATTACGTCGCGCACACGACAGATTGGAACGGCAACACGCTTGGAGTCATCAAGAGTACGAAACTCAAGGACTGGAGTGCGGTGACAACTATCACTCTCGATGACGATGTGAAGAAGGCCTGGGCGCCGGTGCGTCTGATTAAGTCTGAGGTGCCTCGCGAGTGCATGCTAACAGCTCCAATAGGAGTTCTTCTATGACACTGACGGCTCAGTGTACATTTTTGTCAGCCTAAAAACATCTGACGACCCATTTCATGCCTACATCTTGAGCTCCCAATCCGATGACATGAGCAAGTGGTCCACAGCCGAGAAACTGAACGTCGATGACAACGACAAGGGCTCCTCGCAACCCCATATCGACATGTTCCCACTCTACGTCTCTAGCGACTCGGAATATCCGTACCACGCATTCCAGAAGAACGAGGACGAGAAGCATATCGAGCAGCTGCACTCAAAGTCGCTGAAGGGCCCCTGGGAGTATATGGATGGGTTCACAAATGACTGGGCAGGCTGGGGTAAGGAGGAAGGCCCGGCTGTGACTACGTTGCCAGATGGCAAGTATATTTTGTAAGTGACGGCCATGTTGATTCCTGCCATTTGGATTAACGGATAATAATTGGGTTACAGGTGGATGGATAACATGAAAGGAAACTTTGCGTATACCACGACCTCCGACTTAAACAACAAGGACTCATACAGTGATAAAACTTCTATGCCGGTCCATCAAGCTACTTTCAGACACGGCACCGTTATCAGAATTTGATTCAATATGGAGAGTTGTTCTATATGGCTGTTGGATTGGGACTGTGGGAACTACCGGAGGATTTGCCAAGCACGGATGTTAATAGCCATATTGCGATCCTTGAAGCACCACCTAAAGTACATAAAACTCGGGGTAAAGCCAGTGGTTGAAGTGTGATTGCTAAATAGACGTGTCGGCACGCTTGGGTTGTTTGCTCAGAAGTGCTGCTGAAGATGAAAACATATGCAGCCCACAGCACCAAGGACTATAGGCAAGATTCCGCGCCAAGAAGACCAATGATAAACGGTGCTTCCACTTACAAGGCCAATGAGTAAGGAGACAAGGCTGGGAATGAATATGGCATTCCTAAAAACTTCCAAGTCTCGAAATTTGACATCCTTGCTGCCTGGGTAAGGCTGAGAGCATATCTGCAACTCCTGCCCCTCGGCTTCCGCAAAGCTACAAGCGAGCCATTGAGCTAGTATGGGTAGCATGGCCATATTCGACCACGACCGCCCTTTTGCAGACGATGCCCTGCACAGGCCACCGTCTCGCGGTATCGAGGCCCACACATCCGCGATTTGCCGTCCTCGGCAGTACTTTGGTGGAAGGGAAAATCAATGCCACTTTGTGGAAGTAAAAAGGCCTCTGAGGGAGATAGTTCTTTTCCTTCTGCGAGACTGGCTTAACCTCGTGCGGTATAGCAACTGGTTGTGTGGGTAATGACAACTTCTTCTCAAACCAACTTAAATATTTGCTTTCTTTTCTTTAGTTTTCTTGGTTTTAGTGTGCTATTCGCTTCGCCATTCATTTTGCCATAAATCAAGGTTTCTTCGATAAATTTATAACGTGGACCTTCTGAGTTCTTATCTTCTCGAAGAACTACCGGGGTACTACAGCCGAAAAGGATACATAATAGGTCGCCATCTCTAGTGTTTGCCGGTCCAAGCCTAAAAAGGCACTCCCATGGCGTTGTATCTTTGGTGACAGGGTTCGGATTTTTGAGAGGCGAATTTGGGGGATAATTTGTCTCAGGGGAGACTCGGTCCCAAGTGACAGCCTGTGCACGCTGGAGGAACTGCTTTATAAAATTTGGCTGGCCATTCTGAAGAGGTTGGCGAGTGTTCAAATGGCCGTTAGGTCTATACTCCACCAAACATCATAAACATGCTCGATTGTACCACGTTAGAACTCTGCCTTCAGCGCCCCTTTCACAACTTAAATCATGGTTACAAGATTTCAGTGACCAACACCAAGTCATCTTACTAGTCGACGCACTTGATGAGAGTACTCGCTGCGTCAAGCTAACAGAATTTCTCCTCAGCCTAAGTGTCCTCCCACATCTTGAGATAATGGTTACAAGCAGGAACGATGCTGATCTGCAAGATGTGATGGGTATAGACCCTAGGCTAAGACTTGAGAACTACAAAAGACAGATAGACGAAGATATTCAACTTTATATCATCAGCCGACTATGAACTGATAAAAGGTTACAATGGCTCAAGCCCAAAGTGTAAACACACATAATGCGCAGTATTAAGACTAATTCAACTGGCGTGTGAGTATTCATCGCATGATACACGGAAGGAACACGTTCTAATCCCGACAAAAGTTTCGCTGGGTACAATGCTAACTCGACTCGATTGCGACTCTTTGTCCGGTCAAGGTTATAAAAACAGACCTGAATCAACTCCCAGACGGCCTCTATGAGACATACGATCGTATCTTGATAGCCGTCCCAGCAAGTGACATGGACATACTTTTTCGAATACTGATGTGGCTGGTCTTCTCCGTACTTCCTCTAAGACTAGAAGAACTGCACGAAGCCATCGTAGTGGAGCCAGGGACTGACTCCCTTGATGAAGGTTTGCGTTTGAGAACTCCTCAGGATATCCTCGGTTGAAGCCAAAGCCTTATCGATATGAAACACAGCGGCATTGTTCATTTAGCCCATCTTTCGGTCAGAGATTATCTACTATCCCCCGAGCGAAAGATACACGCTATGCTGCCAAGATTCGCAATAAGCATGCTAATAGCCAGCTGCTACTCTTTAACAGTATAGGGGTCAGATGAAGTGGTGTAGAAAGCATGGATTTCGTAAGCTCTCTCGCGGCAGCGGGAAGAAGTCTATCTAAAGGTGGAGCCAGCAGGCTACAGGGGTTGAGTTCGAGGCAGCCATTTATGCCCTCTGACATGCAGAGCTGGCATCTCGAGCTGCTCGCTTGCTCGACCACCGGATACCAGTATAGCATCCAGGCCCTAGAATTTCAATGCCAGGACATTTCGAGTCCCCGACTAGTTGTGTTTGAAAGAGCTGACGGCGTGAACAAGTTCTAGGACGGGCTTCGTGCCGCTGACAATATGTGACAAATTATCATCCTCCTGACCATGTCGAGCAGGTACATCTAGACGACCAAACCGTACTGACCATGCTCTAGCTACGTCTCTTCGATCGGCTAGCTCACATGCATGAATCGCTTTGCAGATGGTGCGCGACAATGCGTTGAGGCTTGGGTTCATACAGCTCCGGGCACATATTAAGGTTGTGGTTAGGGCGCGATCTCGCTCCATATGCCTGCGCAAGTAGGTCGAGATTCTAATTCGGTGAGCACGGCAGCTCGTCGATTAGCTTGCGAAATCAAGAAACTGACGGATTACGGTATGTACCCGTGATTGTTCTTAGTTCCAGAGTGTACTGTATGGAACGGAAGGCGGGGTCTACGCTCCAGCGCAGTAAAAAGGCTACATGTTACTGTGTCACGCGCCGTAGGGAGAGTGGCCTCCTTTTACTAGGCAGTATTTTCCTTGAATCGCTATATTAGTAGTTGGGTCCGGTGACGACCATGGAATCCGGTGTGGTATGTTTTTGCATTCTTGCCACATTAATAACTCCCGCGATCATACCATAAATTGATCCACTGTAGGACTAAACTTTGCAAAGTACAAACATGTAGGCACTTGTCTTTTGGCTTGTGGAGACAGATAGCTTCAATCTCACCACGCCTTTCCACCACTCTCCCGTTGTTGTGTGGTTTGACCAGACACTCATTTAGGCTCAAGCTTAGTTACTTCGAACTAGATCCTTATTCCTACTTGCTACTTTAGCCAACTGACTACGTGGGCACGACCTGCAACGACCGACATCGCGAAATCGCAGGGCTGTTACCAATTGAAGCGAATCTTATTAATTAAACCAAGTAAAATGTTCTTAACTTGAGGCCATACTCCCTTCGATATTTGAAGGCCTCGCCCTCCATCATGCCGCGTATATAACAGGCTCCAATCACCTTGCAACGAAATCGACTCTCTGCTGACAAAATCAAATTTGGTGGTCTTTTTTCCGGAGTATCTTCTCCAAACGCCTTCCTCACGCCACTCGAAGCATGCTTCAGGCTAATTTCTCCTGCTGGAATGTGCAGACTACCTCCCAGTCGACCTTGATTCACGTTGTCTCCAATGTCCTCTTCTTGATAATTACTACTCATGGTTTCGGCTAAAGCAGTTTGTTGATTTATGCTTGAAGACGATGCGTTATTCATGACCGGCACTGGTAATGAGGATATATCCGGTGAAGCACCACTGTCGGTACCAGGAGTGTTGATCTCGATACGAGGCGCTGGCTCGGCACTCTTCTGCGCCAAATTTCCAGATGTTGGTTTCGTCTTCCGTAAGACGACGGGAACGCTGCAGCCGTATAAGATGCAGACCAGGTCACCCGCTTCAACCTTGGCGGGAACAAGACCGAGTAGTTGTTTCGCCCCTCGGCGTCCTTCCGTCCTGATGAGGCGCTTACCCCATACTACTGATTGAACGCGGCGCATAAATTCGCTTATAATGGATGGGCATTGCGCAGAGGTCAGGATTTCGGTGGTGTCAACATCACCTCCATGCTTCCGTTGCTCGAACATCCATTTAAAAGCGAGAGGAAAGTAAGCCGTAGGGTAGCGCTCGCCGTCAAGACCTTTATCAGCAACCAAGGTCCGCCACAGCTGATCTGGTACTGGTTCGGGACTTCCTGGCCAGTCCACAAGCTCAAGCCAAGTAGACGGGATGATACCCTCGTGCGCAGGGCTACCTTTTGTGCCAATGGTGTCTAGAACAAATCCCGTGACTGTAAAGGTCGGGCCACTGATGAAACCTTTACTTGGGTAAGTTCTAGTTCGACCACTGGCGTTATAGTTACGAGGGCCCTGGCCCGGATAACCGACTAGGGGATCAGCAGATTCGCGGTCGTAGAGATCTTCCTTCCGCTTCTTTTCGTGTGGAATAGTAGATGCAGGACAAATCCACGTCGGGAGGACTGGCTCGCCTTGGGCAGGTTCTGGTGCCCAGGGATAGCAGATGATGTCTATCGTCTTGGAACGGCTGATCGCGAATTCAAGGAAATCCGACAGTACCTCCTGAACACTTTTACTGTAGTCCACTTTGATAACACCTGGGCAATCTTGGAAATGATTCTCGGCTCGCTGTAAGCTGCGGTCCGTTGCAGATCGGCCACTGAAAGATGTTGGCAGGCCAGGGAGGGGTGGTCTAAGCCATGTACCTGCCGATGATCTGGCTTGTGTCAGCATTCCTGACCTCTCAGGCGAGCGTGCCCTAGGGAACGAGGTGCGAATATTGACACTCCGTGGCATTGGCAGATTGACCTCCATACCTATAACAGAGCACTCATCCTCGGAAAGTACTGGATCGATTTGGGGTGAGTCTTCCGGAGTTTGCAGTAACTGCGCTTCTGACATGGCCGCGGGATCATGCGCGTCTGGTTGAGCGTCGTGCGCTAGCCAGAGAACGGCGTAAAGAGTATCGTGTGGTGCAGTTGATTGGAAAGATGTCATCCTCGTTATGAGCCCTTCAAGTGACAGCAGCCGTTCGAGGATTGTCCCATCTTCGGATTTACGGAACACGTTGTTGGTGAGGTTGACCAAAGCAACAGCTCCCATGGCAGCATTTTCACCAAGTTGATCCGAATGGCGCAGGTGGTCTTTAGGGGTTCCCAGTAATTGCCATAGGTCACTATACCTTGAAACAAATAGGGTTACCGCAGCCGAGAACTCAAGCCAAGAGATACTTCCAGGACCGCAGAAAAGAGTCGCGTGCCGCGCCAATGAAATTTCTTGAACAATCCAACGGCGATGAAACCATGGCCTCCTCATTTAAGTTGAGAAGTGCCGCCCATTCTGTTGAGCTTCCAGGGTCTTTAGTAAGGGGATCAAAACCATTCAGGTCCAGTAGCTTGTTGACAAAGTCCACAGCTTTACCGCTATCTTCATCTTCCAAGCCAAGTCAAACACAAACTCCCTTGGCTCTGTTATAAATAGCCATTTTTGGGATTTGCGTGTTTTTCTCGTTGAGATCTGACTGGTTAATGGAAACAGCATCGATCCATAAGAAACGCGATTCTCCGAGTGGGATATCTTGCCTGAGTCTTTCAAGCGCGCCATGTAGACTGGGCGTATGCCAAGTTCGGTTCAGGATACATCACCACTGCCAAGGTAACTCTTCTAGAGAATTGCTCTCCCGAGCGTGATAAGATCCATCAATTTTTTGTACGTTACTCATGCTGAGACCTTCGAGAAGGCGAGGGTAATATCCACAGTGCGGCAGTGATGCGTTGAAATACTAAACAGAACGACTAAAAAGGGTGAAATGCCATAGCAAGGATGCCTGCCCCGGAGAAGGCGGAAAGTATGTTAAGAGCCAGCCTGACTGCTCGAGCTATTGGACTACTCACTAACTAGTTTTACAGATTCGCGACTGACTCGCACAACGCGGGCTGTGCCTTGTAGAGTGATTCACCGAGGCGGGCAAATAGTCGTGGACCATTGGGGGCATCCAAATCCACCGATGCACTTGAAGCTGCTAAAGTTATCTTTTTATAGGCCGTACTTGGCAGTTCGAACTCATGTCACTGCGGGTGGGGTTTTGGGAAAGCACTGGGGGACTAGATAGATGCTAGCATAGGTACCAAGCATTCAACTACCCTTGGAAGAAACTTGTATTGAGTGCTCCTGACGATATGTTTATGTGTCAATCGCCTCGTAATTGCCAGCTAGATCGCTTTGTGGAATGAGGTCCAATTAGCTGCGAGCGGATAGCGGGTGCTGCAGAGTCTTTGGAGAGGACTACCCAGAAAAACTTGGATACTGTCTGATGATGTGGATCAGTTATGGGTAGTATTGAGTCTTCCGTGTCAGATCCTGTCACAAGCAGAAGATGAGCCAAGCAGCCAAGGATCAGTGTCAAGATCAGAGTTATAGTGCAGTAAAAAGAAGTTCAGATTCCAAGTGCTTACGAGCCCTGTTTTCAGCCCTGTTTTTAGTCTCTATTCCAGAGTAAGACCTCCGCAATATCAGAGACTGCTACTCTTTGTATAAGGATTAAGTCTTGAGGTATGTTTGGAACACCTAATGGAGGTACGCCTAGCAGGTAAATGTTCTAGTTTGAACCATGGGGGTGCTGAACAGGAATGGGACGTGATGCGCGAGCCAGAAACAATTTTCCAATATATTTCAGATGTGTTAATGAGACTTCATGGGGCTTTTTGTTTCCGAGACGACAGTCAGAGATGAGGAGGGTTAAGTATGGATGCATATGTTGCCTGAATGCTAATCTTCAGACTGAATATTCCATTTCGACTCGCACCATGCCCAGAGCTTTGGGCCTAACCCGAGCCCTCCTTCATCTTTACCCTTTGCTGCCTGCAGAATGTCCTGTCGGACGACATCGGAGTCCTGCACCAGTCTTCCCCAAGGATATATGAAGATCCCACTAGTCTCGATCGTCACCTCAGGGCTAAGGCCGGCGTACAACATCGTGTAAGCCCCATAAATCGGCTTGTGCAATATAGTCAACCTCATTAGAAACATTGTGATACGTGGAGTTCCTCTGAATGATCCCGTCTCGAGACTGCCTGGGTTCAGGGCAACACTGATAATTCCATCCTCTTTGTGTCGCTTGGCAAACTCGCGACACAGAATCCAGACTCCTGCCTTCGACGCAGCATAGTTCTCCATTCGGGCCTCGTAACCCGTATCAACACCGGGGAATTCGACACCGTTCTTCGGTGCTGATGTGTCTACGAGAATCGTAGTAAGCCATGCGACGCGAGACGGTGTGCCCTGAACTGAAGCAGCCTTGAGTTGGGGTATAAGCAGCTCGGTGAACAGCAATGCGCCAACACAATGGATACCCATGAGGATCTCCAGATCTTGCTTCGTACGCTCTCCGTGCTGGACAGCGTTGGCCCCTATTCCGCCATTGTTCCAAAGAGCATCTAGCTTGCTCTCCTCTTGCGCGAATTGGCGAGCGGCAGTCCGAACGGAGGCAAGATCAGCTAGGTCCAGGTGTATGAATTTGAGCTGGCCGGTTCCAGAGGCCTCTGGGTTTGAATCTCTGATTGATTTGAAAGCCGTCTCTGCCCTTTCCTATAGAGAATATTAAAACCTATTATCTTTGCTCGGATGTGCTGTTTGTCACACACCTTGGATCGGGTGGCCATATAGACGGTGGCTCCACTCCGGAACAAGATTTTGCACAATTCATAGCCAAGACCTGAGTTCCCGCCTGTCACAATGAACACCTTTCCTGCCTGGCTGCCCCTGGGAATGTTGGCTTCAGTGAAGTCTGGGCGCGGTGGCCAGAATTGCGTGGCGATACCTCCTATCTTGCCCATTGTAGTGAGTTTTAGGTTAGAAGTTCGAGAGGCTTACAGTGAGGACGGCGAGGAAGCCGCTGTAATGGAGTGTTGAGGAGTAAAACCAAGTGCCCTGGCTATGGTCGACGGGAGGGAGGCCGGACTTTGATACTCAGGCCTAATCTCAACAAGCAGCCAATGAGTCGATTCGGGTTCTCTGCGTCCCGCCGTCATGGCAGCACAGAATGTTACTGTCCGCATTCAGTATTGATTGCTTGGTAGTCTATATTTGCAAATTTGAACCAACAGGCTGCTATGCATGAATCACGGCGTCAAAAATGTGGCATAGTGATTGGGTGGGACTTTAGTCACGCTCCTCTTGAGTGACGAAAGTCACTTCGTGCCGTTAAGAGCGGATGCCGGGGCTCAACGGCATTTGCCCGCTTATCAAGCCGATGATGCACGATGCGTGTTGGCCAAGCCGACAAGCAGTCAACCGTGAAAGCCTTGCAGATCGCGGTCCCGACTTGGACAGCAGGCAGGCAGTCAGTAAGCAGTCTCCGACCCCAATGCGACTGCGCTTACAGATATCGAGTGTCCACGAATGCGTACGTAGTATTCCCTAGGCGCTTTTTCTGCTTCTCGTTTTTTTCTTTCATGAAAACACACCAGGGTGTGTAAATCTCTATTGAGTGAATTTATTGATATGCAGGATGCTGACTTGACAGGAAATACCCTGCACACTGCTCGTACCAGGCTTCTCAGCGTGATTCGTCGCCTTGCGCGGTGAACCAAAGTCTCATGCATGATGGTGACCCGGGCAGACCGGGGGCAGCAGGCACTAGGGACGGGCCGCGGGTACAGTTTCCATGGAGGTCGTGACCATACATGTACCCCGCCCCCAGCACAACCTGAGTACCACCCACCCTACGAGAAGAACGTGTACATTATCTTGCACGATATCTGTTGCGCTATATCCAAGACCTCCACCGCCATTCCCCCACTGGTCTCTCGATGATGATCGGAGGAATTGGGAGCGCCCCATGCTCTTTGCTAAATTCAACGCCTGTGGGGCAGTCTCGTGGACCGCGGGGTCGTTACGGATTTGGTCAGACCGGCAGTTACAGATAGCTTCAATTACACCAAGCCTTGTCGCCACTCTTCTCTTTGTGTTGGGTTTGTTCAGACCACTCACGCCCCCACGTTTTCAGCTGTGGCCCCTCGTACCCCACATAACCCCGGGCCCAGAGAACCCGCCTGCGCTCATCACTTGTTGCAGAAGACGGTCCGCACGGGGTCTACGGCTGGGTAAGCGCATAACTAGAGCAAAACAAGGCCATGATGGAGGATCTAAACCAATTCGTTGAGCGGATTTGAGCCTGAAAGCTGCAAGCAGCCTGCTAGAGTTAAAACTTCCCTAGCTAGCTACAGTAGCACAGGCAGATCGTACCCCGTGATAGCTAGGTAGACAATCAACACCAGTCCACGATGCCCTGCTCATATATGTACTATGCAGATAGCTGCCTCTAACGATTTCCCCGTACGGCGAGCCTGGTGATCCAACCGCAAAAAACGAACCGAGTCCTACGATTGAACGCAAACGACGTGAGAGAAAAGGGTTATTCAGCAGGGACAGGTACAACACAACCGTACTCTAAACAACGAAGCGCCGGGGCAATTTGGCTCGGAGAACGATCAGAATTCCTACTGGTAACTAATCTCCCATCTGAGTCCTGGTAAACTTCTGTCATCACTTCGAGCCAAACGACGAGGCACAGGTCAAAATATGCAAGTGACGAAATTGACGGGGGCTTAACGAAAGACCTTGCTTGCCTCCTGAATAAGATCTAATTCCCTCTGCTCAGTCAAACCTACGTACCTATATACCAGTTAACACTAGGAAATGACAGCAAGTGTCTGTCTCACCGATATCGTGGTCCCTTCCCGCCTCCGTCGACCCTAATACGCTAATACATCCACAGCCCGGCTCTTCGTGCTTGTAACATCTCCACTCGTTGCCGAAATTAGGCCTGATAGGTAACGGTGAAGCTGTTTGTTCGGCGGACCTGATGATCGGCAGCCTTAAAGACTGCACCTTGTTGTCCGCCGGTCGTTACCACGAAGCCTGAAGGATTCGGGACACTATATGCAGAGATTCCGTCTGATAATTTTCTCTGAGTGCCCAACTCCAGATTCTCCGTTGACTCAGATCGTGGGGAGTGCGATCCACTATCACTGCCAGCGCCTTTTGAGCGAGTTCTAGTGATTAGACTCACTAAAGAGCTGCCAATCTGTCTTACGGACGGGAATTCAAGTTTTGATATCAATCGTACGGTCGGAACACATCCCATGATGATGACTAAGGCCTGCTCGAGACACGTCGTGAAGTCAATGACAAATGTGCCGCGGATGGTATCGACATAACCAGTCGCGCCTATTGTGAATAATAGTGAGACTACCATCTTGGAAGCTGCCGCCGCCATAGTAACGAGTGATAAAGCGATCAAAATGGTCAGGGCTAGTTTCCGACGCCATTGCATGTTGAGTTTCCAGATCATCATGACGGGGAAAAGCACGAATGTCAAGTCCCAGATAGCGTAGACTACTGCCAAGGATGTTAGAATGTGCTGTTAGCATTATGGTGTATGTGATGTCTTACTCTGTAAGACGACCGCCGCCCAATGGTAGATATGGAGGTCCCACTTCTTAGCGCCAACGATTGAGGTGTCCCAGAGAGCCGCATATGGGTACGACTGTCCCACGTTGATGATGAAGACAGCGATACCTAACAGGGTCTGGAAGGCCGTAGAGATTATAGCATATCTTCGAAACCATGTTCTCGTGCTAAAGATGCGAGCAAGTAAAATAGCTATCGACACTCGTGCCAGTAATGAAGCAGGATGAGCCAAAGGAGCAAATATCCAATTTAATCGTGAGATCTCCTTAAGTTGGGTCTCCGTAAGATCTTTCTTCAGCTTCCCGACTCCTGCGTCACACATAGCGGTGAACCCTGCCTGGTAAGCAATTTGGAAGGTGAGGGCAACGATAATAATCCAGTCGGGGGATGCCCATCCATTGGAAGATTTCCAACGTAAATAAAGTCGAAGGAAAACGAAGATAATTGCCAGAGATGTCAGGAACCAGCTGATCCCAACACTGAGGGGCCCGATATCCGACATGACGCCAGTAGAAGAAGGGATTCTGACTTGAATCGCTTGTAATAGATGTTTCGGAGACAGTGCCGGCAAAAACGCTTCGATGACCTGACAAGCTTCATATCATCATGAGGGAGCTGTCAGGTCGAGCCTTAACAACGAGCGACAGCGAAATCCTACAGTTTGTCACATGTATGCATTCAGCAGGAAGGAAGCTGGATGCATTGGCACATCCTAGCCAGCTGAGAGTAGTTGGTTACATTGTAGATGAGTCGTGTTTGGCTTTGCAATCGTGAAGGAGTGAGCATAGCACAGCCTTACATATTCTAGTGTTATTCAGAGAGCAATTTGGGCCCCCAATCATACATGGCAAAGCAGGCTGCAGAGTAGTGGAATTTTCAGTTGCATCCTTTTGGGTAGCTAATCAAGGAGAACATAAATCATGGACCGAGGAAGTAGAATGCGATCGGTACATGTGAATGCCTCTAGACGTTGTGAAACCACACCACTGTCATGGGAAAGTGGTTCGGGGCTGCACATCCAACGGCTGTGCTACCTGATTTTGTGGGATCGGCATACCCGGGGCTAGAACCAACCGTGAAGCGGCATGAGAAGCTATTGCAGTCTGCCAGCAAACACGCAATCAAAGGTGACATGTCACAAATGAGCGTACAAGTGATTCACTGATTGAGAAGGCTGCAGTCTTCTTGTGTACGAATACTGGGAAGTACAGTACATGTGGTATCAACGTAGTTGTGAAGATAAGTCAACCGTTATCGCATACAGCTATCCACAGTTCATTGGCTGGGGGCCACTATCTAGACAGTTTAGGAATGCATGTCAGAGCCCTGAATCCCTTACCGTAATCTGAACACTTTTACTGCCGTGTTTGGGCATCGGCTTAACAAGGTCAACCGCAAAGTCGACATCCTCTCGGCTTGTCTCGTGTAGTTCTAGCTCGTGTCGGCGGAATAATGTTGCTAGCGCGACGTGTAGTTCCATCATTGCCAGGTTCTTTCCAATACACACCCTTGATCCACGGCTGAAGGACACCAGGTAGTTGCTCAGGGGCTTGGAGTTGACCGGGTTCTTAGGGTTTCCCAGCCATCTCTCTGGCTTGAACTCCAACGGATCTGGGAATATTCTCTCATTTAGGTGCATATGGAACGCATCCATTCCTACGGGAACATTGGGCGGTATGATCTGATCGTGGTAATTGAGTGCGACGAGTCGATTAATACGTGGGAGCCGTTGCACTGAACCGAAGGAGAGTCTCAAGGCTAGTAAATGTCAGTGCACGCTCATATGTCACTGAAAATATGCGAGGAAGAGAAACAGAGAGAGGAGTCATACATTCCATGACAACTGCATTCAAATAAGGAAGCTTTTCCAGTTTGTCCCATGGCAGAATCTTTGCTGGATCGGGTATCGCACTTCTTAGCTCTAGGCCAAGTTGTTCGTTGATTCGAGGATTTAGCAGGACATGAGCAGTACCTAGTGTTAGGGTCCACGTTGTTGTCTCGATACCAGCTCCATTGATGAGTATAGCTTCTTGCGTAAGCCTCTCTAATGACTTGTCCCTCGGCGGAAGATTTGAGCCAAGGATTTCATGAAATACAGTGATCCTCGACGCTTTACCCGTCCATATGGGGGCCTCGGACTTCATCTCCTGTAAATGTCGTCTCATGTCCTGTATTTATTAGGACATGGTTCCTCACATTGCAACGGTGATAAGCGACTTACGCTGCGGAACTCGAGAAGAGGTCTTGCCGCCGTGGTCAACATGCTGAGGAGTGCATCAGGCAAGAACTTAATCATCATCCCAATAACCGGAAAGTGCGTAGCGTAATGTGCGAGATAAGCAATGTTGGCCATTGCTTCAGGGACTGGGGATCGAAAATCTGGTGCGTTGCGTAAATCGGAGGAATGACCGAATGCCAGCTCCATGATCATATCAGCCGTGAGACTTGCCCACATGTGATTGAGCTGGATCACGCGTCCAGTGCCCTTGTATTCGGTGTCCAGTCTAGATGAAATCCTTTCCATGATCGTCTGGAGCCCATCGTTGTAACTTCGAACACGACCATGCGAGAAGAATGGAGCTAGCGCGGCACGGCGTGATTTGTGCACTTCCGCACTGGTTGTGCTCAACGTAGAGTCTGGGTGGTTGAGACGATATCGGAAACGCTCCATTTTATCGATTGGTCTTGATGGGTGGCTGCTGCAAAAGACTTCGTCGTAATAATCAGGATCATCGATATGTAGTTCGTCCGGGGTGATTCGCACTACAGGCCCGTACTGCTTATGAAGTCTCTTAATCTGGAACGCGAATTGGCCGCCACCTTCACTGATGAAATCATAATAAGCTTCATACCAGTAAGTTACCGCTGCAAGCTTGGGTCCAGGAAAGCTCGCAATTGGGCTCCAATAGAGTCTGTAGACGATCAACGCCAAATGGTATAAGCCCAGACTGAATAAGAGAAAGATGGTCAATGTGATACTAGTCGACCACGTATCGTGAGTCCACGACTGAAGAGCTTGACGCCAAGAGCTAGACATAGCTTCAACCATATTTTCAGCTGGATATCAAGTTTGGATTGTGCCTTCAGAGGTTGGCTTCCAGGCTGAAAACCGTGTTTTTTTATACAATATTGGCCCCAGAAATGTCACTTAAGACCAACAGGATTTCCCTTGTGTCGGCCCTTATTGTAAGGAAGGGTAGTGTGGCTGCCTTTCGTTACCATAATGATGGAGAGTTCGTCATGGCCAAGGGCATACTGCGTATTCTTGGACCCCAATATTGTGGAGCCCGGTGCCTGCACTTGGTTGAGGTAGCATTCAGGAAGGTTCAGCAAAACTGCACTGTGTGTGCTAAGCTTAGATATCTACCTAAGTACGAACTTCGTGGATAAGTCGACCCCTCCGCACACAGCAGATGCCAGGATGCCAAGTTATGCTTAGTGCCCCTCACATTATGTACATATGGAACCTGGCAGCCTGCTGGGATCATCGTCCTCTCAACCAATGGACTACTTCAGTTCGCCCCGCACTACTATATAATTCGGTGAGCACAGCGTGTAAGAGCAAACGGAATTACGTCAGTCGTAACCTGGTCCCTCGCCCATTTGTATTGCCAACCCGCCTCCTCTCGTTGCTAACAGACACTTCTGATCCGTCAAACCAATCCAAAGTCGATCAGCGACGTACCCTAATCCATCTAGATCACAGTTGATATACCTTATCTCTTCCCCATAATGGTGTACGTGGTCTTCATCAGTGGTGTGAACAAAGGTGCGTGTGCGAAGGTGCCATGATTCTAATCACCTTTCCCCCCCAATTCCGTCTGATAACGCTTCAACCGCCACTAACGAAATTCTCAGGAATTGGAAAAGGCTTTGCCCAGGCCTATCTTTCCAGGCCGAACCATATCGTTATTGGGAGTATCCGTGAGACTGCAGCGTCGTCGCCCGGCGTGGCGGAATTGCGGTCGTTCCCTGCAGCTGATAGCTCCAGACTGCAGCTGGTCACAATCGAAAGCAAGTCTCCAACAGATGCAGCAAATGCCCTAAAAGAGGTCGTTGATTCTGGAATCGACCACCTGGACCTTGTTATTGCCAACGCTGGGGGGACTCCGGTCCCAACGACCCCTTTTGAGAATGTTGAAGCTCATGAAATGATCAGAGAGTATCAGGTCAATGCGGTAGGACCGCTTATGCTATTCCAGGCATGTCGCCCTCTGCTACAGAAAGCTGCTGAGCCAAAATGGATTTCCATCTCGACAGGAGGAGGCTCTATCACTTTGATGGGCAAAATTCGGTCCTGGGATGGCGCCGCGTACGCAGCCGCAAAGGCTGCACTGAATTGGATTACCCGGTAACACGGATATTATCTATATTTGAGTCGATGTAAAGGCTAACTAAATCCAGAGCGATTCATTTCACAAATGAGGGGTTTGTTGCTATTGCCATTAATCCCGGGTGAGCTTCCTTCACCCATGCCTCATTCACCGAAGCAAATACTAATGCGCCTTCAGGCTTGTCGGAACTGATATAGGCAACTGGATCGCTAAGGAATGGGGAATTCCGCCTACATACACCATCAAAGAGAGTGTTGGGGGTATGATGAAAGTGGTAAGTATTCCATATGAGATGAGGTAGCAGAGCTTTCTAACTTTCTTAAGATCGATGAGGTAACTCGTGAGAAATCGTCAGGCAAGTTCTTTAGGATGAATGGAGAAGAGATTCCTTGGTAAGAGAGCTGGCATCTGAAAGGGGTTCCAACATGTTGCATATTGTTAAAACATTCGATCCTAGCAAATAGAACTGTCGACCTATTCAAACTTAGCGTCGTTCGTTTGATCTTGAATTGGCATGTTTGAGGCTCTTTTGCTCACAAACATAATCAGACGACACAATGACCATAGACTACTACATTTTGCTTTCTTCCTGGTATCAGAATCTTTGCCCCGGTTGGCTGGCTGCCTCCGCTGATGCCGCATCCACCCCCTGCCCCCTCCTCCTCACTGGCCACACTACCGCAACCTCTGCAAAAACAGTCTTCTTCAGATAAGTTAATTCCGTATGATCAGTTCGCGAAGAACCTACTTGTGTGGGAATTGCGGATGATTTGAGAAGCTTCAAAGGAATGTATTCAAGCCAGACTTTGATGATGAAGCGTAGATCTGAGCGGCATCAACAATAATGGACTTAACTAATGCCTATCTAGTCTTCCGGAGAAAATGATTATAGACGACACAACCGGCCGTCAGAGTCTGGGGACCAGGCCTCGCTCCCAACGGCAGTCTCAGCGTAAAACAAAGACTCGGGGTCGTATTTAGTCTTTATAGCACTCAATCGTGGATAATTGGCGCCATAAAATGTTTCCTCCCAGTCAGCCTGCTGAAAGCTGGCTTCGTTGAGATACGCACCGCCCCCTGGTGTCGCAGCTTCGATTCGGGGCATAACAGTGTCTGTCAACTGCGTCTGACGAGACAGCATTACTTCTCGAGGCACGTCGAAGTCCCATGACATTTGTATCAAGCAAGTCATGAGAGATGATCTCCATATAGGGAAGACTGAGTTACCATATTGAGGAGGCTTCCGTGCATCGATCGCAACGCATATGATATTGAAGCCTGCCTCAACAGCGAACCGGAATGCCTGTGTCACTTCCAACGAAGTGCGGTTTCCTTCGATGAGGGATCTTGGAATCAAGCGGCCTCCGACAATCTGTGCAGCGGGTATGCGCTCGGCGACTGGTTTCAGGTACGTATTGTACATATCGAGAAAGCCAGTGTGCTGAGTTGCTACAAGACCGGAAATGACGCCAACTGGGGCCATCGTTGCATTGATTCCTCGTAAAATACAGTTCACTTCAGTGGTGTTGCTCTTCGGGATAGCAATATTGAAGGCCGTGAGAGACGTCTGACTTATCGAGAAGGAGGAAGTTGCACCGGAACTGACGAGAGGAAGGAGACTGGTGTGAAATGCTGTGACCGCGCGCCAGAATTCTTCAACGCCACCGACAGTCGCATTGCTGAACGAGAGACTAGCAGCGCTCATAGGGGCGTCTAGATACACGCGCATTGTCATTGAAACCACAACAGCAAAAGTGCCTGGGCCGCCACCACTTAATGCCCAATATAAGTCAGTATTTATATCTGGAGTCGCGAAAAGGTGACTGCCATCAGCTGTCACAACTTCCCACTCTAGAACATTATCTGCGGCCATGCCATAGATTGATGTGAAGACTCCATGTCCACCACCCGCAGTATAGCCGCCAGAAATACCCACAGTCGGGCAAGTCCCGCCGACAATGCGCAATCCTAGGGCAGAAGCTGCTGTGTAGACATCATCGAAGATGACGCCTCCTCCGAGCTTCACACAAGGGCCTCTATACTGAGAGCCATGGCTGCATTCATCGGAGAACTCGATTTTGTTTAGATTATGCAGCCACAAAGACAGGGCACCTTTTCCTGTCGACTTCCCCAATAGACTATTGTGTAGCATCAGTTGAGCAGATTCTTATTAAATGATGCATCAAGAACTCACTCGTGACCAGTATTCTTTAAAACAAGACGGATATTCTTGTCACGAGAAAATTGAATTCCCGCTTGGATGTCGCCAACTCCGGTGACATTAATTGAATAACTCGCATAGTTTCCCAGGGTGCAGGGCTTTTGTGTTGAGGTAAAGGGATCACAGCTTTGGTTTTGGAAATAAGGCGACAGAATGTCTGCAGGTGACTGCAGACTGCACAAGGTTAGTCTGAACCCAGTCATACACGGTCTCTTCTCGAGACTTACTGCGGAGTATCAAACGACCAAACTTCCTTAAGAGATGCGCAAGTATCTTCATCGAAGCTTGGATCATGGCACACGTAGGCAATGGGTCTTGTGGCGAGAAGAACGCCGCCCACACTATTGTTCAGCTGAGCCCAATCCAAGTCACTCGGCCAGGCTGAATCACCAGGGATAGCCTTACACAGGACGTCCCGTGTATTCGCCTCGCTCGTATCGAGGGGCACAGCAGAGGCTGTCTGCGTCAAAGCCGCGTACGTCACTAAAAGAAGTTTAAGAACTCTCATAATGTTCAGATTCAGGCGAGCTTCAAATTCGAATCAAAACAAGCGATTGAACTTCTGCAAAGTTTGCATGTAGAAGGCATCTTCTCTCAGGGTGGCACGCCACCGCTTTATGACTGACAGCCTAGGTATAGGCGGGTATGTAGTTTCTATGCCCAGTCTATCTTCCAGCGGCTCGGCATATGGGAGCCGTGCAACGCACCAAATCGAGCAGCAATCTCATATCCTCTTTCGACTAATATTTGGGGTCCAGGCGATACTCTGTGAGCCTGCATTCGGTGAGGCAGATGAACCATGCTGCCTTTCGCGCTGTGAGAATTCTATTGATAAAGTCCAAGCGATGTGCCATCTTGTCACAACCACCTCATGTTTCACGTACAAGGGTTAGTGGTGATCAAGGTCGCTTTCATATTTATTTAAAAACCTTAAATTATAGGTTCGTACCCGGAGATCTGTACAGAGGCACATGAGAAGGGCATCTCATTCAGCATCGGGTGTAGGTATAGGCTTCAAACTAGGATCAGCCTTGCTGCCCTCTACAAGAGGCTGGGGGCCGCAGGATCTGCTGCCAATGCGCAGACTACAGCAGGCAGTTGGAGCCCGACCTTTGGATCCTTCCCGCAAGACTTACGGCAATGTGCTGCAGGCTGCTGGTAAAGGACTTATGAACCCACCACATACATAGTAGGTGCAGGACATAAGGTAGTAGCCGGTTCTGTCCGCTTCAATATCGGTGCCGCCCCCCCACCCCCATAGAAAAAAGGGTTGGCACACTTTCAACTAAAGTTGTAAGGGCGAACAGGAGCGATGGCTTCGGGGACCTCACCCGCCAAGCTAGGGCTGGAGTCTAATTGATTGGGCCGGGGTCCTTTGCTCTGTGAAATCGGTGCATATGCAGCAAGGTCGTTTGCGGTAGAGCTGATGAGCAGAACCGCCAGCCGGCAGCCCGGCAGTGCTCCAGTGCCGGATGGAGGGAAAATGGTTCTACTCAATCCAAACTTGCATAATGTATGTGTGGTAGGTATACTGCAAGGCCAGCAAATTGGCAGCAAGGATCTTGATTGGTGCGATATCATTTCGCACTTGTGAGTCTTTCTAGCATTACTTATACAGCCACCCTATCACTGCTAGGCACCAAAATAGTGGCGAATGAACTCGACCTGCGCAGCCATTGTAGGCGTGAAATCGTCACCATCCAATACATCCATATGGCCCTTGCCCCGAACGATATGCATCTTTTTCGGCCCTTCTAACTTGTCCAAGATCAGCTCCTTCTGCTGTGACATGGGCGAAATGCGGTCCTCTTCTGGAGTTATCAACAGAGCGGGCGTAACGCCCAGGAAACGCAAGGCTTGGAATGGTGACCAGGCCATGATGTTGTAGTACGTCTGAATCGACGTATTGATTTCCAGATTTGGCAATCTTTGCTTCGATTGCAACACAAACTCCAGCTCATGCGTTCCCATGCCCACCCCGAAACCAGCAGGGTTTTCGCCTTTTTCGGTAATCATCGGGAGAGAAAACGGCTTATTTCCAGCGAGTTGGGACTCACGATCCTGCATTGCCTTCGATAGCACAGCCTTATACTTGGTTGCAGGTAGCTCCCACGTAGTAAGCGGGCATACCGCGATGGCAAGCTGGGCACGGGTATCCAACGCCGCGGCCGCCAATACCACAGCCCCACTGAAGGAGAACCCCCAGAATGCGATACGGTTAGCGTCAACTCTTATATCAGACTTGAGATAAGTTAACGCATCGTGATAATCCGTGGTCTGTTGTGCAGGGTCGATATTATTACGCGGGTTTCCCTCGCTCGAGCCGATAGAGCGAGGATCAAAAACCAGAGCCGTGATTCCTGATTGCTGGAAGTATTCTGCCACCTTGGGTAACAGCGTTTGCCGAGTGAGATTGAACTTGAACGCCGTATCAGTCATCTTTTCTTTCATGTAGTTGGGGGACTCACTCCGGGGGTCATGACGATCCCAGGGCCGTGAGACCTCGCTGGGTAGAGTGTACCCCTCAGGGTCAAACCATCGAGAGTTCTGAATTCAACTTCTTCACGATGAGCTTCGGACGCCATACTACTGGAAATTCTTAGAAAGGAATGCTGGATTGCGCTACACGTGTACTATGCCTGACGATGGGCATGCGGCCCCATCTTTATACATACCATAGGGCATGTCTTACGAGTGCCACCCCACGTATCCCCCATGTTACACTAGTACTACTTGGTCTGTAAGGCTATTTTATTTTACGGTAGCAAGTAGTATCAGTGGTCATACGCCGCATGCGAAATTAGAGAAATCGATTGCTGGGGCCGCATGGCGTGACAATTGGGGGCGATTCTGCAATTCAGATCAGCTTTAGTACCTCCCTAAGTACTCTTGTATATATTACTGGTGCTTTCCCCTAAATTACATAGAGTTAGCATGTTTTCTTCCTCATTCCCTTTTTATAACACACATGATCTCAGCTGCTAGTGCCATCAATTTTACACTTTGTTAGATTTGTACCTCTTCGCAACAACCCGAGAGTTGGGTCGTTCAATTCTTCCTGAGTTTTCCTGGTACCACATATTCGAAGCCGATACCCTCGTTCGCTAAATGCGAATATCGAAATGGATCCGTATCATCACGAGCCTGCAAACGTCAGACCTATGGATGTTTACAACGAAACAAACGGAGAGCATATAATTCCCAATGACAGCAAAATCCATCAATGTCAGTCTGAAGTTCCAATTGCTATCGTTGGGATGGCGTGCAGACTGCCGGGCCACGGCATGACACCTAAAGATCTCTGGGAATTTGTGACGAGCGGGAAGGTGGCGGATATTACGCCTCCTAGCAATCGATTCAGCCTGCATGGCCATTATGACGGGTCACAAAAGCCCAATACTATGAAAACACCTGGCGCTATGTTTATGGAAGATGTTGATCCGGCTGCCTTCGATGCCCAGTTCTTCCAAGTCAATTCTCCAGACGCTTGCTCAATGGATCCTCAACAGAGAGTCTTCATGGAGGTGGCGTATGAATGCCTGGAGAATGCTGGAATTCCGAAAGAAAGGGTTGAAGGGACCAGACTAGGTTGCATCGTGGGTGCAAGTGCTGTGGGTAAGTGTCTGTGCTGTGCGAGAGTGTAGGAGCGCGATAGCATCGTGACTGACCTCTATTCTATCGCAGACTACCATGACATGGCTTGCAGGGATCCTGAAGATCGTACCTATTCTCCCACAATAGGGTGCGGCCGTGCTCTTCTCAGCAACCGCGTCAGCCATTTTCTCAATGCCCATGGGCCAAGGTATGCTCCCACTATCCTTAAAGCCTTGAAATTCTTACAGATCGTGCTAATCGAGATATAGCATCACTGTCGATACAGCATGTTCTAGTGGACTTACTGCACTACAATTGGCTTGTCTTTACCTGCGCGGCAATGAAGCTGATTCAATGTTAGTTGGTGGTGTGAACATGTATCTTAGCCCAGAAAGAAACCAAGATATGGGAGCTATGCGGGAGACAGCTTCCTCTACAGGTTACTGCCACTCATTTGATGCCAAGGCAGATGGCTATGTAATAGCTGAAGCAGTGAACTCGGTTCTGCTAAAGCGATTCGACGATGCGGTACGTGACGGTGACCCTATACGGGGCATCATTAGGGGGGTCGCCGTCAATAGTGCCGGAAAGACGACGGGCATTGCTATGCCCAATGCCAAAGCCCAAGAGGCTGTCATCAGAGATGCCTACCAGATTGCTAGAATTCCGGCCTCGGAGATGCCTCAAACAGGCTACGTCGAATGTCACGGGACCGGTACACGAGTTGGGGATCCTATTGAAGTTCAAGGATTGTCATCCGCATTCAACAAAGCTGACCGACGGAGCCCGATCTTTCTGGGTTCAGTCAAAAGCAACATCGGCCATTCTGAGGCAGCAGCAGGGCTGTCAAGCATTATCAAAGTCGTCCTCTCCATTGAAAATGCCGTCATCCCTGGAACAGCCTCCTTCGATATGCCAAACCCAGGCATAGATTTCAACAAATCATGTTTCAAGATCTCAAAGGCGACGATACCATGGCCGGCACACTCAAAATTGCGTGCCAGCGTTAACTCATTTGGATTTGGAGGTGCCAACGCACACGCTGTGCTGGAGTCTCCAAAATATCTCCTTGGGACACATTCACCCTGTTACAGATCCTGTTACCTCAGTACCAAGGATATCCAAGAGAACTTTTTCAGAGAAGATCATGGGCTCACTCCGGCCAAACTTAGTTCAAGGCCGCTGCTCCTTGTGCTTTCTGCCAATGACGAAGACTCTCTGAAGGCCTACGCAACGTCCCTCGTATCTTGTTTGATCAACCCAGCTGTGCAGGCATCTACAAGTGACCTTACATACACGTTGTCCGAGCGTCGCAGTCGGCTCCGCCATCGCGCATACGCCGTCATACGGGAGCCAAATGTCACAAAAGAATCTTTCACTTTCGTGAAACGCCTCCCTACAGCACCAGTTGTGGCTTTTGCTTTTACGGGGCAGGGTGCCCAATGGCCTATGATGGGTAAAGCCTTATTGAAGAACTATCAGGAAGCTCGTGAGACAGTAAAGGGTCTTGATGCCTTCCTAAGGCAGCTGCCCTGTCCCCCCGATTTTATGCTATTCGACGAATTGACTCAGAACCGTGAGGCGTCTGCCCTACGTCGCCCAGAGGTCTCTCAACCTCTGGTCACTGCAGTGCAGCTAGCCTACATTAATATCCTATTGTCTTGGGGTATACGGCCGAGTTTTGTTGTAGGTCACTCTTCTGGCGAGATTGCCGCTGCGTATGCTTGTGGCTATATTTCTGCCGAAGGGGCTATTAAACTTGCATACCTCCGCGGCCTCGCGGTTCAACAAACTAGTGATGGGTCACAACTCGGCATGCTCGCGGTAGGACTATCCGTGGATGCACTAGGAACGTACATCGATTCTCAAGATGAAGCAGTCCAAATTGCATGTCTCAACAGCCCCAGTAGTATCACTGTCTCCGGCACGTTACCAGCACTTGAGGTCTTGCAATCAAGATTAAAGGAAGCAGGCCACTTCGCCCGTCTTTTACAAGTCGATGTCGCCTATCATTCTGATCACATGCAGTCTGCCAGTAGTACCTACGGCGAAAAGCTACGGGCGACTTGGGATCCTTCATCTGACCAAAAAGCCAGCGAGACAAATATCAGAATGTTCTCGTCTGTCACTGGCGCAGAGATAACAGTGCCTCCTGATATCACCTACTGGCAGCGCAATTTGGTTGCTCAAGTAAATTTCGAAATGGCCGTTCGCCAGATGATCCAACCCAAGACTGGCCCAAACGTCTTTATAGAGATCGGGCCCTCTAACACACTTTCTAGCCCGATTCAAGAGATATTCCGCACCGCCGTAGACCAAGGGGCGGAGATGAGGTACATTTCCGTGGCAAAGAGAAATTATGATACGGACACTCTTCTCTACAAAGTCCCGGGCCTGATATTTGGTCTTGGAGGGTCGGTGGACATAGCTGCTGCGAATCAGTACAAGTCCAAGGAGGCGGCCCCACGTTTCCTCATTGACCTTCCTAACTACGCCTGGAACCATTCGAAGAAATACTGGAAGGAAAGTCTCGCTAGTAAAGATTGGCGTCAAAGACCATTTGTCAAACATGACTTACTAGGAAGCAAGGTTCCAGGAACGAATTGGTCCAACCCAACCTGGAGGAACAGAATTCAAGTTGCAGATCTTCCCTGGTTGATGGATCACAAAATCGGGGATCAAGTCGTATTCCCGGCGTCTGGGTATATATGCATGGCAATTGAGGCTATGTATCAAACCAATTTTGTAAGCAGGTGGAAAGGAGTAGAACCGAAAAATTGTGTCTTTCGGCTGAGGGACGCCAAATTCTCCCGGGCTCTTGTGCTCGACGCATCAGAGAGCACCATTATCAATCTCAGCCTCGCACCAATGGGTGGCTCAGATGACTCGTGGCACGAGTTTCGTGTGACCTCAATGAAATCCGACACCTGGCATCACCATGCAACTGGATTGGTTCGGATTGAAAGTGGCCACACAGAATTCGAGCATTATGTTATGCCAATCACGCCTCTGCGGAATCCAACTTCCTGCCAACACTGGTACAACGACATGAGAGAGATTGGCATGAATTTTGGCCCAGCATTTCAGACACAATTGGCTGTTGAATACACTTCAGGCAGTCGTACAAGTCGATCGATGGTGTCTCTCACGCTTCCAGCGTCAAAATGGCAGCAATCTGGGTACATGCTGCATCCAGCTAGTATGGACGGCTGCTTCCAGGCTGCAAGTTTCGTACTGGCTCAAGCTCAAATTTATACTATTTCGGCTGCTATGGTTCCGTTTGGGCTTGACGAGCTGACTTTACCATTTTCTACACAACAACACTCGGAAGCCCTTGCGTCAGCCCACACTGAATACAATGGGGTTGGTCGGGAGGAATCATTCAAGAACTACAGTTTATCTTGCACTCTGAGACAGCCAGATACAGGGTCACTACTGCTCGAACTGAAAGGGCTTCGCTTGACCGAGATCGACTCCTCTCGCACGTCTTCATTGTCCCACACATACACACAGGTTTGTTGGGAAGCGGATGTCACTCTTCTATCAGAGTCTGGCTGGAGGAAAATTGAACGTGAAATCACAGAAGGCTGCAGTAATCGATTCAAGGGTAGATCTACGGCAATCGCTCGGAAACTCGTTCATATGACCGCACACCAAAAGCCGGATTTACAGGTCCTAGAGGTAAATCTTGATTATCCAGATTCTTCCTGCCTGCTTCTCGATCAACACAATGAGGGGCCACTGGAAACTTCGCAATCATTGGGAATGTCTCGGTACATATACTGCTCGAACAATGCAAGTACTGTAGCCGCTGTGGAGGAAAGGCACAGTACCGACGGTCGAGCTGACTATACTCTACACGACTTTTCGACTTCGACTTTGACCATGGATAGGAATTTTGACGTGGCTTTGATAAGAGTCTCACCATGTGAAATGCACAAGCTATTGTCCGCTTTGAAGAACATTCGATCAAGTCTTGGAAAGCATTTCATTGCACTTATAATAGGAAACGAGCTCTCAACTGAGGGCATGAACACAGTCCTCAACCAGTCTGGGTTTCATACAGTAGCATGCCTGGAGATTGGAACGATAGTCAGATCACTTCAATACGCCACACTGGATATATCGAAGAATATCACGCTATTTAAAATGGGTGAGCATCAGACCCACCCATTTGAACTAGAACTTCGCAAGTCGAATTGGAATATTCGACACCTCACGGTTGAGTCCGATATCCGTTGGCGAGAACGAATCACAATACTTGACGAACCAGAAACATCTGTAATGGCATCTGTCAACCAGCAACACTTTAAAATGCTGCAAAAGTTGATCAGGTCCGAGTGCAATATCCTCTGGGTCACTAAAGGTGCTCAGATGCAGGTGGATAACCCAGATTCAGCAATCGTCCACGGGCTTCTCAGAGTAATACGGAACGAAAGTCCGGGTCTCAATCTCATCACGCTGGACGTAGATGGGTTTGTCGGTGATGCTGCTCTTACCGCCGTTGAAAAGTGTTTGAAGATGCTCAACAGAGAAGATCCCATGGAGCAAAGACAAGACTCTGAGTTCGTTGAACGAGGCGGGGTCACCTACATCAGTCGCGTTTTGCCAGACTCTCGGACAAACATGGCTGTAGAACAAGTTCACGCGCGTCGCGGCTTCCAGCCCCTGAACTTCCATGACGACAGTAGAGTGATCCGGCTCTACGCAGAACAAGTGGGCAGCATTGAGTCTCTCCATTATCATGAAATCGCTCCCAAACCAGAAACCTTAGACGGAGATCGTGTTGAGATCAAGGTGGAGGCAGCTGGAGTGAACTTCAAAGACGTCGCAATCACACTAGGTCTCATTCCAGAGAATGAGCATCTTCTTGGTGGAGAAGGGAGCGGTGTAGTTACCCGAGTCGCTCCGGGTGTCAGTAACGTTAAACTAGGTCAACGTGTGGCCTTCTTCGAAAGAGGTTCCTTCGGAAACACTATCACAACGACAACTAAACTCCTCCAACGCATACCCGATACTATGACCTTTGTGGAAGCAGCCACAATCCCTTGTGCTTTTATGACGTCGATGCATTGTCTTTTCAACCTTGGGGGTGTTAAGGCTGGTGATCGGGTCTTAATACACTCCGCTACAGGGGGCGTTGGGATCGCAGCGATACAGCTTTGCCAATATGTCGGAGCCACTGTAAGTTTATAGTTCGGGGTTAGAATTCAAACCCCAGATGAGCTCCTGATGGAGTCATTTGCTAAACAACTTTACTGTAGGTTTTTGCTACTGTCGGCTCGCAGGAGAAACAAGATTTCTTAGTGTCTTCCTTCAGGATTCCCCACGAGCGAATCTTTTCTTCTCGTACTAGAGCTTTCGCTAAACAGATCTTAAACCACACTGATGGACGGGGCGTCGACTTCATTCTAAACTCGCTCACAGGAGATCTGTTGGATGAGTCATGGCGCATCATAGCTGACGGCGGCACGATGGTAGAGATCGGTAAGAAGGACATTCTTGATAAGGGCTTATTGTCAATGGGTCCTTTTATACGTAATGCAACCTTTCGTTCATTTGATCTATCATACAAAGAGATGGATGATGACAGGAAAGCATAGTAACTACCCCAGATCAATCCTTGTGGCGATAATTAATGGTCGTTTAGCCTTCTTTCGGAGATTTTCCGACTCCTACGCCAAGGGAGTCTAAAGCCTATTTCTCCTATCCACCAATTTTCCTTTGCCGAAATTCCTGCAGCTCTACGATACATTGGCAGTGCGAAGCATATCGGCAAACTTGTCATTACTGACAACAGCGCTTCTGTAGCCTATCTCCATGTGCGCCCTCCACGGACGTTGCTGAGACTGAAGGAAGATGTGACTTACCTTGTCATCGGAGGTCTTCGTGGTCTGTGTGGCACTATTGCGTTGTCACTCGCCAGTAACGGAGCTAGGCACTTGGCTATTATGTCCAGAAGCATCCATGACGATCCAGGATCGCAAAAGATTAAAGAGGATATCCAGGCCCAGGGCTGCAGGGTCAGCTTCGTTCGTGGTGACGTTACCCAGTTAGAGGACGTGAGGGATGTCTTTCGGACAACCACTCCACCCATTTGCGGCGTGATCCAGGGCGCAATGGTGCTTCGGGTAAGTTAATGAGCCTTTATGCGAAGTTATAGGTTTACTGACAGACAATAGGACCGAACATTTGACTCAATGACACTGGAAGAGTTCCACGAGGCAATGAACTGCAAGGTCCAAGGAACTTGGAATATACACAATGTCTCACTTGAGCAATCTTCCAGCTTGGACTTCTTTACACTGCTATCAAGTGTATCTGGAGTCTGCGGCAATAAGGGTCAAGCCAATTATGCGGCTGCAAACACCTTTCTCGATGCTTTCGCGGTGTATCGACGGAGCCTGAAACTGAACGCTTGCTCCATATCGCTTGGAGTCGCCAATAATAGAGGGTATCTTGCCGAGCACCAGAATCTACGGCAAAATTTCGATTCAGCCATATGGTATGGAATTGGCGAAAAGCTTTTGAGACAGATCCTGGACTATTCCATTCAGCAACAGAAACCCGATGCGAGCGGCCTCTCTGGTACAGCTCACTTGATCACCGGAATACAAGTCCCACAACCGAGAGATTCTCACCTCTTATATGATCCAAGATTCAGTGCACTTTTGTCCCGCGATAGTGGTGTCGAAAGGCAACAATCAAAGGATGGCTCACAGGACGTACGTGCCCTACTCCTGGCTCTACGATCCAAGGCAGATGCCAAGACTGTTCTAGGCCTCATGATCGAAGTATGCGACAGCTACCTCGTCAAGAGCCTGCGAATGTCTACTTCACTCGATCCAACGAGACCGCTTTCTGACTATGGTGTCGACTCTCTCGTCGCTGTGGAGTTTCGGGGGTCCGTGAGAATGTATTTGGGCGTCGAACTGTCTACATTAGAGGTACTAGGCGCTTCTTCGCTAAATTCCATTTGCGAAAGGGTCCTGGAACGAATCGAACGCTGAAATGTGTTGTCGGCGTCGAGACGGGACCATTGCACTGCGCAACGCAAGATGTGCTTGAGAAGCTGGCTATAGATCGCGGTTTTGGAACAAAAACACGAAGACAAGTGGATGAGTTTGGTTGATTGATTTTGCACGGTAATTTGTATATACAAATGCTGCAGAAGAAAGACAATAGTTTTAGCCTCTTCGAGATTCCGTTGCGCCTCCCTCCTTCCGATGATCCTTGTAACCGGGGCAGCGCTAGGGGCAGCGCTATTAACGGTCGCGAAACCGCCTAGCATGCTTTGAGCAGCATACAAAGTAGGCCTAAATCTAGATACACCTGTGCTTCGTTCTCACGTCCAAAGTAAGACAGTAGCCTCTAAAGGTAATACAGCGTCCTGCTCAACTCCCTCTCCGCCGGCGCTATTGAGCTCTGTCCCCGCTTCCGGCGCATATTAGATTCTCCGGAATGGCATTTATTCAAGTGGCTTCGTTTACATACTGTACTTTTCAGACAAATTTGGAAGCCTTCTCTATCTGTGATATATGCCAGACAATCAGCTGAACGCCAAATTTCTGACAAAAGACGAGCGAGTCATCGCCATCGAGCGAATCCAGGATGATTTCCAAGGCATTGGCAATCGTGTATGGAAATAGGAGCAATTTGGGAAGCCTTGCGGGGTCCACGGAAATGGCTCTGTGGTTTCTACTCTCCGACGATGAACATCCTGAACGGAGGAAACACCACGATTGGGGCTATAACCATCAACTCATTCGGCTTGCTTTCCGTACCTCGCTGCTTCTCAGGGCTCCAGCCGGGGCGGCAGACGCCTGTAGTAACCTCATCTTCCCATAGCTTTCCAACAGATTCATGGACCGAACACTCTTTTTCTTGCGTTGCCGTTCTCCCGTCAATGACTGGTGACATTCTCATGATCATCATCTCCCCACTTATCCAGGACCGCTGCTTTTCGGCTACTATCTCATCGCTACTGCCGGCGCGTCAGGAGGTGTTATGATGGTCCTTGTTCCGAACAATACACCAGGATATACCAAGAAGGCTACCGTCAACAGCATTCAGATCATTGCCGTAAGTGCTACAACAAGTGCTACCGACCTTACTGTGCCATATTTGAAAAGGCGCTTTTGCATTAGCATCTTATCCTGACAAGGCTGGGGATGTAAATAGCGCGCACACGCCGAACTCTTTCCCTTGAATAATACTTGTAACTTTGGGCCAGCCTGTTTTCGATTATCAGTACGCTGTAAGAAACTGGACCGTCACCAAACCTTTCGCGAGAGCGATGCCCGGGAATATCAGAAAGGAAAGGCAATGATCGCTTGTCTTTACGGTGCGACAGCCCTCATCTTGATGTTCATACGTTTCGTCAACATCAGAGAGAACAGAAGGCGCGACAAGCTGCAGGCAGAGAATCTGGTATCGATCTGGAGAATCCCGAGGTCCAGGCCGACATGGAGCGTGCCAAGTTCATGGATCTGATGGTGTTCCTGCAGATTCACTTTCGCTATGTTAAGTAAAAACTGCTGACCAGTATGGGATTAAACTCAAAACGAGCCATCTGATCCGACGAATAATTAATATCTTGCTCGGTTGGCATATGCTCCAAATTTGTCCTCCTGGTGGTTCCGCGGGGCCATACTCTGACGGGAGACGGACTTCTACCTGTCACTAACTAGTGCCTCTGAGGTCCTTACCGACTGTTTTCGTAATTGACAATTACAAATATTCAAAGATGTGTCTGAGGTTACATACGAGTAATGCGAAAAGTTCCTACTCATTTCTACATTATGCAGGCTTTCTCAGCAGACTAAGGCGTCCAGCTCGCCCATTACGAGCCTATCCTATCCCTAGGGCGCATCCCCCCGGATTTAGGCGTGTGGGGTTACCCATTTGGGCTGTGGCAGGGAATTTAAGCCGTTCCTGACCTGTCAAACACCGGCCCTCCAGACTTCGTATCGCATCGTCAGGCGCGAGGAAAATGTAAGCCTCCATCAGCATTACAAGCGCATTCGTGGGCATGAATAAGCATCACCCAAGCCCCAAGGTGCGGCCCGTCTCTCAATGTAGCGTTTCTTGCCAGCGTCGTCCCACTAAGCTGTGGCTAGGGCTTTCCCGCTCACCAGTCCGTGGCAAGGATTGCCCTAATGTAGCTGCCAATATCTCGTATTGGCGTCATGCAGGCCTGGAGTTCAGTGTGTCTGCAGCGCTAATTCGATTCCTGCCACCGTGATGCTTACAATCGGTTGGTTCGAGAATAACTCGATGAAAGACATGCCCGTTCGTTTAGCAACTCCATGAAGCGTGAAAAGCCCAGAAAACGGTGCCGCATGGAATTTTGTTTGGGGACGGACAAATATAAGAATCGCGTGGTTCCCGGTCTACTCGAGGTGATCACTAGCTAGTCAGTTAGTTAGTGTCATTCGCATCATCATTTGAAAAGCCTTACTGCCAACTAGCTTGCAAGCGTTATTTCAATCCCAAGAACACATAATACCATCTATTCGAGCGCATCAGAATGATTACTCCCCTGATCTCCTTGGCCATTGCCGGCGTGGCTTCGGCTACTCCCCTCAGTAGCCGCCAGGTGGTGCCTCACTACCCGCCTACGCAGTCGTCCACCGGATTCCGCTTGATCGCCAACGTCACGGACCCCTCCGAGGACTTCACCCCGCCTGTGGACAACTGGGTCTTCAACGCGATCCACGTGGGCGCTGGATTCAATGATGCCGTCCTCCTTCCCGACGGCACAGACAGCGGACGAATCTTCTATGTGAACGGGACTGCTGAGGACGTCTACTACTACCGAGGCAGCACCTTGACTGACGGTGGCACTCCTCCTTTCCCATACGGTATCTACGTCGCCAGCGAGGACCAGACTGATGCTGACGGTTTCCATGATGTGAGCGTCAACGTTGGCTCTGGCACCACGGGCGTGCAGCTCACCCGCTTCCCCGACGTCTATCCCACACTTACAGGAGCTGGCCAGGGTACATATGTGGCCTGCAACCAGACGGTCCCTTACTATCAAAAGAACTACATCACCGTTCGGTGGACCTACGATACCATCGACCCGGACACATCCTTGAATGTGCACCAGATCCCCGAGGGCTGCGTGGCCATCAACCTGATCCCCGAGTGTGCTACCTTGAATGACTTGCCCGAGGGAAGCCTTGCGAGTCACGAGTTCGCCGCAACTTCTGTCTGCTACGACGATGTCTCGGCTATTGACTGGACCCAATATGGGCCATGAAGTCAACCAGCCGAAACGAATGCATGATTCTACGTGATGGAGTTTGGAGCATCGGAACAGAAAGCCGGCACGAACTGGGATAGAAGCCCACAATACCACTCATTTAATAACAAATATTGGACTAGCACGGTGGATAATAATAATAATATTAGGGAATCACTCATATCTATGGATTCGACGACTGATCCAGACATAAGCAGTGCCACTCATTACAACCCTTGCATATAGAATAGCTCACATAGTATTAACCATCAAGATCTCACTATAACCACACACAGCTTCTACAAGCTTGGCTTGACTTGAATTGTGATTTGCGTGACGTCATATCAGGATTGACTGGAACATCGATTCTGACTACATCTGGTAGTTTTTGTTTTTTTTTGCTACGAGGAATGCTGAGACGCCATGATGACTGAAATTTACATTAAGAAGGCAGGTCAATAGTGCCTGCAATACAGGGCCTGCTAAAACAGACAAACCATCAAGGTCCGTGAATGTCTAAAAGAAGGCGTGGCTGTCATCAAATGTTCGATACTCTTTCGTGATCGCGAGTTGATTCCAGTTATGTTCCAACAGGTAGCGATCTACAGCAGAACTACCGAAACCCTCAGGAAATTGATTCTTCACATACCGAGATCTACAAAGCAAAGATCAGGCACTAGCTTCGCAATGGATTGGTCGATAACTTAGTTGAGATACCGGTTGGCTCGTTCCTGGCTAGCTAGGCACTATTATTATGGCTCGTGGCCTTGGCAGGTGACCTCATGCTGACCAAGTCAGCCTTGCAGCTCTATCGTACATCCTATCTCGTTTTCCATCTCGTTTTTATTCATACATCGGCCGCATGCGATCACTTCTGCCGATGTGAACAAGGGTGACAGGCTGTTGATATATAGGCAGATTGTCCCACACGAGAAACGTAGTGATTCATGTTGAATTACGACACATTCGCGGAATCACTATTCACTACACTTAAGTTTCATTCTCGCGTAGCCGTCGTAGCCGTGGCATGAATGAAACGAATCCGCCCTACACTAATTGATTCCAAGTGCCGAGCGTTCGAGTAACCGGAAATTCCGGAGCGTTATTCAGCATAGTTAATATCACTTAATGGCCGAGGTATCGCAAGTCATGTCTCGCGCTTGAAAGTGCCCTAATGAGTCAGCCAGTTGGCTCGGAATCTCTGGAACGCCCAATCTTTCCTCGGAGCGTCGGCCTCCAGGATGCGCGACCGATCACTTAACTGTCCGTCAGATTTGTCAATGGTGTCTTTTCAGATCAGCGTCCCCAGTGCGGCCGCTGACATGGCAAAAAAATGACAAATTTTTCGATGCGAGCGTGGCCCGAGGTATGCCGAAGGTCGGCAGCGCGGAATCGGAATGAGGTGCAGCCGTGCATCTCGATAAGCGGGAGCCTCAAAGACATACGGTACGCATAATCAAAGGAACAGACGACCGATTTCTTCAAGCACGTGTGATCACTGTTTGTCGGGATACCGCAGATGTACTGATGCATGTCTCAAACAATGCATCTTAGGAAAAGAATTTGATAAATGATTTCGTGGTTGCTCGTCGCAAGCCACTCGGTGCTCAGAGTCTCCATCTATCACACTAACCAGCCCACAAGCCGTTGACGAGCTATGCGATGGCTTCCATGTGCCCGTCCCTGTTCTAGCCTTGTGACCATGTCTGAAACGTGTTCTAGTCTTATTCTTGCGGCCTCTAGCTTGCTTCTCGAACTTGCGATTTTCCTGTTATCTGAAGTAGGTGTCTACAGGGAACCAATCGAAGGCATGTGTAGTGACTACAGAGTCAGGATCCTACAGAAAGGCCGCTTCTGTCGTACGACTCGCACTAGTAGGCACGCGATCGGACCATTGGATGTCAAAGTGGCATGGGGGGTCGTTTGCGTACTTTTGTCTGCCCGCTTTGCCTCACTTCTTTAATAATACAATGCCGTTCACTGGTTGAACGCTATGATGATTATAGAGTCGTATTGCCGTCAGCGCTGGTCGACAGACCCTGCCCTCGGCCTTGAGGCTTCCAAATCTGCCGTCCATGGAAACTAATGTTATAGGCCAATGGTTAGATTGAACTGTCGTGGAATGGTTCGATGGTCAAACCGTAGCAGTGGTAAGCGCAGCTGATAGGGACGTCCGGGCCGTCCCATGTTATACTGACTCGTGACTTCGACAACATGCGGGCGAGTCAGGCACGGATGGCGATCAGGGGTATCGTGGATATTTTTGGTACTATAAACATGGTCCTAATGGTGACGTGACACATCATTTCGACGATGCGGCTGGTATGTATTTATTCCTTTGGTCGGGGTACCAAGTCACTTGCTGGACAACAGATTGACCAAACGCGGCCTGCAAATCGGTGATAACCCAATTTCAAGCAGGGACATAGACGACGGGTGTTTGGGAGTGAGTTATATTGATCATTTATTGCAATAAGAAAACAGGTGGTAGCAATCGCTATATCAATGATGTCTACGCGGCGCCAACGCTATCTGCCTGGCAGAAACAGATGGCTGCGGTCTAGAACCTGAGCATGACAGGCATGGATACCCTCAAATCACGCTGGCAACGGACTGCAGACAGCCATTCATCGTAGGGCAGGTAGGTAATCTGAGGTTCGCGGGGAGTATATCCGGTGCCGAATGGTATGGCCTACAGCATCCAAGCCATAAGCGAGCACAACGCACCACGATGGGGCCAGGATTATACTTTTGACTAAACCATTACGCTACAGCAGCCCTGCCTCACCTGGCGCTGCAGACATTTTAGCATTGCATGGTACTGTAAGCAAAAGGCGACCCCTCACGCATGGACTCACTGCCATCGTGATTCCTGGGCATGAAACCCTATCCTGAGCGGGGAGTCCCTGGCATCAGAGTTCACGGAGAGAGCGGTCTTCGCTTCTACCGACACAAAAGCACACAACAGAAGCATTTAGCAAGATTAAGAGTTGAAATGTGGCAAGCACTATCTACTTATTTCCGGTAGACAGACTTTGCCAGGTCAACTCCGAGGACCATGAAATGCAGGTTCAAGAGATTCGCATGACGTGTGGCGTTTGGAGTAGTTCTAGTGTCACCGACACCTCGGTAGCTATCTGGTGTCTCGGACAGGTCGAACCACTGAGACGGTGACGATCAGTTCCACTTTTCCTATTATGTAAGACGCATCTGAACAAACGCATAGGCAGATGCAGATTGCTTTCTTTTGGCATGGGCGGCGCAATGATTGGACCTCGTGTTCCCAGGCAGCGTCGTCGACTATCGAAGGCATCCTGGAAACCCTGCAGCGCTCACTGCTCTGTGCTGCAGCTCGCAGGTGATCTACACGATTTAGCCCGGGATTCCAATCTGCGCACTGCCTGCCGCGCACTGGCGCTTCATTTTATTGGAACTTCTGTACACTGGACGCTAGCTCCTCCATCTGCAAGCCACTCTGGGCGCTTCTCTCCTCTTCGGAATCCGGGGATTCCACCGTGAGCCCGGCAAGCGACTGGCAGGTGCCACTTTGAGGTAGGTTTGCGAGTGCTGTACATACATGAGGTGCCGCCCTGCTGCTCAATCGTGCGTGTCCACAAATGATCTGCTGTGCCGTTGCAAGTGGGCATTGCCCCATAGTCATCATCCCTCAGTCTTCCAACTCTAACTAGGCCCGAACACGGGATCGCCTCTGGGGTCGCGTTCTTAGCTCGTCCGCACGCCAGACAAACGGCACGGCATCCCGTGCGTGCCTCGGGAAAGCAATTCACTCTTCTGCTCATGCCCTCGAAATCATGTTCTATACGGGCAAATCGACTGCTTGTCACACTTGTCGCCAGCGGCGGCTCAAGTGCGATGAGGTTCGCCCGCATTGCCTGAAGTGCAGACGCGCTGGACGGCAATGTCTGGGCTACCGCGATGAATCGGCCTTCATCATCCGGGACATGACAACTGCCACCATCCAGAAGTTTGAGCCCAAGAACGAGTCAACTGCATCGGCGTCGGCGGCGAGTGGCTCGGCATCGGAAAAGTCCAAGTCGTCTAGGGCGGGGAGTTCTCAAGAAGTGGCCAACTATCCTCGAGACCATGCGACATCTACGCCTCCTTCGTCGCTAGGGAGCTCATTCACCTCGACATCCGAGGAGGACTATTGGAGCGGGAAAGACAGGAGGAAAGTACGGAAACAGAGATCAATAGCTGACTACTCACGATGGAAACGGAAAGATCCCATCATCCTAGAACCACTATCAGTCGCGCTGCCGCTCGAGGATCGAGCCTTGTGCTACTTTGCAAGCCGCTATGCATTTGCGCCCACACAGTATCTGGACCCCGGGTATCTACCTGTGCTGAAGGTTGTGAGCCAAAGAAAACAACCCGGGCCGTGCCTCTCTTGTTCTTTATCTGCTGTATCACTAGCCGCCTTCTCGACGAAACTAAACGCCAGGAAAACCATTTTGAAAGCTAGACTGGCGTATGCGACAGCTTTGCAGATGACGAACGAGGCAATACAGCGTCCTGGTTCGTGTCAGGACGACGAACTTTTAGCCTCTGTCGTACTGCTTGCACTGTTTGAAGTATGTCGCCCGAATCGGAAACCTATCTACCTACAGTGCTCACAGAGGACAGGTTTTCTGCTCCGACGGTATTGTTGGATGGAGCAGCCACATATTCGGCGCCGCAGCAATGCTCGGCGCACGCGGGAAAGTGTCGTTCCGCGACAAGCTGGTCAGGGCGCTGTTTCGCGTGGTCAGCAATGAATCAGTATGATTTGTCCGATCGGTCACAAGGTTCTATGGCTGATGTTTGCAGGTTAAACTTCACATGATGGGCTTCTCGTCACCGCACACCGGCACTGAAGTCTGGCTACGATGGCTCAGCGATCCCAGATATGTTACTTACATAACTCCAGATGCTGAGGCAGCAGACCCAAATGCAGATGAGATTGTAGACCTGTCACGTACTACAGACGGTCTTAGTCTTGAAGATGTTGCTTCTTTAAAAGGATCTGATGCTGTAGATCAAGTCACAACTGGCCGCGCGGGCACTCTCCCGGTGCCCCAGACTTCACCCGCCCCGCCAGTCGGCTACGCTGGCCCGCAGACCGATGACGAAACTATGCACATCACCCAAGCCCTCAATGAAACAAAAGGGATGATCCAAGCTTACTCGATGAACCAGCCGCCGGTCCCGAGCTTGGATGAGCCAAATGAGGAGCCAATAGATTTCGAGCAACAGGGTCAGGCATCAAGGAAAGGCAGGCATATCACGGAAGTTGACAGGACCTATCAGAGACTCGCACAGATCAGTCTTTACGTGGCCGCATGCACTGCCCGGCTAGTTACGTATAACGTCATGGCACGACTCGCAGCTGCGCTCTCCAGCAGGGGGACCGAAGACTATGCAGAAGCCGTGGCCATGGGAAGAAAAGAGATACGCGAGATATTGAGAATGGCCCCACACTTCTTTCAGCTCATGAGGGAGAATGGTCTGACCGGTACAGGCGATCGTGCCTCGATGGCTTCTCGAGGCTACGAATCGTCGTCCTCATCCGAAAACTCCGACTCGTCCAGCGGGAGCGGCGACGGTAAGTCGGTGTCGACAAGAACGCAGAAACAACTCCCGAACCTCGCCAGGAGCTACATAGGCTTGATGATATTATGGCCGATAGCTACCGCAGCCTCGACTGATCTCGTTGACGCCGACCAGTTCAAGTACATCATGGGGATGTTGGAGTATATTATCGAGGTGTGCGGTATACGGATGGGTGAGGGCGTTCGGCAGTTCTGTGTGGAAAAGCGAGAACTGTCTGGCGCTCCTTTCTTTGCGTAAGACGCCAGCCAGATACCGCAGCCTGGGACAAAAAGACGACAACGATTTCACGATGGACAAACGACGGTATATCGGATAACATAAAAGTGGACAGAGATCACGGGGGCGATACCACTGGTACACATGGGCGAATATGGTTGGTAAAATGGCTATGGGTCAGATTCCTCGGTGGTTATGTTGCTTCGGGACTCAGCGAGGAGTTGGGAGGCCTACTTCTTTCTTGACCGAGGGCTTCTGCAGCAGTAGGGGGTACAGGACCTATCATGCTTGTTTACTTTCTATACCTGAAGCCCATCAATTTGCAATTTTCTAAGCCTATCGCTACTATGCTTCTACTGCACTGCGGAGATACACTAGTCGTACGCCGTTATCGTCACACAGTCCATCGCCTAGCCATGGAGTTTCTTCAGCTCTTCCAGTTCAGCACTCTCCATCGCCAACCTTTGAACAGACCCATATCCCCCTCATCGAGAGTTTCATTTCCGATCTCAATCCTCTGAATGAGCCTCTTCAACCGTTTTGAAACGGTCCTCGCTACACGCAACGACACCTCGGCTTGGAATACATACAATACCGACAGGACGAATAACCCCATGGAGGCCAGCGCGCCATTATTCCGCACCAGGGTCCATGTCCGCGAGATGAGACCCTTGCTCCTCTGGAAGGCGTACTCGGTATCATTGGACGTTTCCTCGTCGTCAGCTGGCCGCCGGAAGATCCTGCGGACTGCCGGGATGAGGGTTGCGCTTTTGCTCGTGAGCACGGGTTTCTTTAACAAATTACAAAACGCAAGGTTTCTGCTCCAGGTACTTACAGTAAGCCGCCCAGAACCCACCGGCCCCAGCGATGCGACTCGCCCGCCTTCACCAGCGCGGCGACGTGACCCCGCAGGGTCTTCAGGTCCGCAAGCGCGAGGTCGCGCTGGATCCGCAGACGGTTCTCGGCCACGGGGTCGTCGTAGCGCCGCTTCTTCTGCAGCGCCATGTACTCGCGCAGGGAGTACTCGGTCGCCGTGCGCGACGTCTTGAGGCCATAGCCCGTGTTTGACACAGCCGTGGGCTGCGGCAGTTGGTTCACCAACCTCGGGTCCAGTGACGGACCCGGGAACGATGGCGTGGGCGCAATGCCGGATGGCTGATACTGATACTGGGTAGGAGGCCCTTGGTCTGTCATGGTGATGGGCCGGCTCGCGCTTGTGGTGGACATGGTGCTGAGTGGGGATGGGGTCTGGTCACCCGGGGCCCGGCACCGGAACGGGCTCAAAGGCGGAAGGGACAATTCAAGAGTCGGGATAGGAAAGCCAATACAGAGAATAAGATTATGGGCGCTATATCTAGCTTGATCTACAGTTCACATCCGTGTGAGGAGAAACGGTGATTCAGATGCATCTGAAACATGACATAATTGTCCCAGGGAGTTGGGATGGGGGTGGCTGGGGGTGGGGCCCGGGACAGGCACGTCGGACAAGCTGCCGCCAGCTGCTTTGGACATCGCCTTACCTGGGGGTGGCGAATGTGCAGCGTGGCGGGTGTTGCATTCCATCGACTCCAGATTGACAATCTCATCGAAACAAAGACCATCCATTAGTGGGCATGGAGACTCAGCAGTGCGCACCCCACCATGACATGTTCAATGCGAACCACGTGGTCTAGGCCAAAGTATCCCATGCGATTGCGCCGTGTGGGGAGATCACGTGGATGGCAGAGCAAATTGTCATTAGTCAGACCAGCAGTAGCAGATGGCTTCAAATCACCACCCCTGTTCATCATTCTTTTATTGTTGTGTGGTTGGACCAGACCACTCATTTAGCGCACCGATCTCTGACGTACAATTAGCTCTGTACCGACACCTCTACCTTTAGGTTTGGAGAGGCGCATGTAGAACATCGGCAGTATGAAATGGCTCTTGCGAATGCGTGCGGGTTACCGCGAATTACCGCGGCTCAACGCTGTGGTGATACATAATAGCTATACCAGCGCATTATTTATTTGAGGACGGGAAACATGACAATGGCCATTGTTCATTCTTGCAACGAACAAAAGGTCGTCATTGTTCTAATCTCGGCTTTCCATCGAGCTTGCGACTGACTCTTAAACCTCTTTGCACGCTGGGGACCAACTACCAACCGGTAGTGCTGGAATTGAGGGACGCAGTTTCGCAGCACTAATCACTTGCAGACTTTATGACAGATGCTTAGAGACCCCTGTAGCTGTTGTATTTCTCATTAAGTTTGACGATTCTATGTTTGAGCAGGGAAGCCCAGTACTCTAAGTGGGATCCAGGCAGTGTACGCCCATGAGCAGGATAAATCGATACACCACTTGCGTATCTGCAAATCATCGCCATTATCTCTGTCAACAATCCCTTGATCTGGTGCACTACGTTCCATTATAAATTTAATCATAATCTAAGTTTCAAGCCCAGGACTTTGGTTCGCGGAGGACATGGGAACTTTTCTCCTCTTTTTTCCTTCTCTTTTTTTGAGATCAAAGCGCAGTCTGTACCACAGTCACTATGTTCTTCAGAGTTTCCACCGTGAGACTGGAATACCAAGTGTGAGCCATGTGCTGACACACTTACTATCAATTGGCCTTTGGACAAAGAATCTTCAAACCTGAGCGAATTACAGATAGAATGCATGCCGTGCGTTGTGCTTCTTTACACTTCAGCCATCGAGAGTTGGCGTACTCTCAGACTTACCACGTCTAAACATAATGGGCATGACGTCCTACGGCGGTATCTGATTGGCGGGTTCATGGCCAAGTACAATGTATATCTCTCACGTACACTCGATGGTCCTGCCATGGCAGACATGGTTGTTTGCAGAGTTGCGGGATTTGGTGAAAACCCTGATTGGGTACAGGTGCTCAGGGCCCGAGGTGAGATCGCATATATAAGTGTGCATATTGCAACCAAGTCTTCAGATTTCTTCAATCTCTTGACCAACTCTTCAAGCCACTTCATTCCTCTTCCATCCATCTTCCATCCATCTCCCACCCTAGCCGTACAAGTCCTGGTAAGTCTGACATTCCTGCAAGGTTTATGCCACATGACGCTGACACGCAACCGACTCCCGTAGTTAGGAGCTTTCCATTAATCATGTACGCCGCAGTCATCACCGTTCTGGGCCTCGCCGCTGCTGCCATCGCGCTGCCAGCCCCAGCTACCAAGGCCAATGCCAATGCCAATGCCACCCTCACCGTACAGGCTAATGGCGAGGTCGAGATCCAGATCTGCAGAGACGAGCATTTCCGGTCCTGCCAACCCAAGTACCCTGTATCCTTTGGAGTTTGCCGTAAGTAACAGTCTGAATGTCTATATAGATCGAAAGCATATGTGGCTGGCACATCATCGGTGTTCATAAAGAGACTAACTTGCCTGCCAGACCCGGTGCCGTGGGAAGACAACGACGCCATCGACTCGTTCTACATCCACCACAGAGGCATCGGCCCCAAGCCCCAGTGCACTTTCTGGACGTGAGTAGTGTCTCCTATTTCAACAGGACCGCTGTGCCCAAAGCATAAAATCATGTCCTTTTCAATAATGAATTTCAGCCACTAATGTTGCCTCGGTAGCAATATCGACTGCGGTGGGAACGCGTTCAAGGTCAACTATGACGTCGACTCGGTCCCGGCGGCTTTTCACGACCAGTTCAGTTCCATCGAGTGCTACGCTCACTAGGCGCCTTTGAGGGTCATAAAGACATGCATAGACGATGGCATTCTGTGTGTTTTGTCAAGACTGAAGCGTAAGCTGCTAAACCTCTTGACCAAGGGCAGGTTATAAGCAGCTTATACTTCTCAATCTGATCATTTTGGTGCGCTCACTGCCTTTTTTTTTTTTTTTTCCCTTTTTGGCCCGCGATTCCGGGGTCTTAGGGAAGTTGGAGCTCATGGGTGGAAGGATCAATGTTTTGGGATTTCGACTTCTCTCGCGAATTGCGGTCTTGTCACAGGCGATGCAACTTTTGGCGAAACGATACTATCACGTCAAGCAAGATTTAGATCGTACCTGTTGTTAGCTGTTAATTGATTTCTTTCTCTACAATCGAGTAAGTAAGAACTTTCCTGTCAAAAATGGTGATGCGGATTTTTGTCAACTACCTAGGATGACAATGCTGTCGTCCAAATGTCACCCCCCACCCCCTAGTCATCACCCCCCCACCCCCTTTTTTTTTTCTTTTTTTTTCCCTCCTCCCTTGACCTCATTAAGCCCTTTCACCATCTGATTTCCTGGCATAATTTACCAACAGACAAGATTTGTGGCAGTACCCGTTAAGATACCAGTTGAGGGTATCACATGCCTAATCTCTCCTTCCTAGACGTTGATAGCGTGTTCACCAGCAGGGAACGAACACTCATACTCCAAATCTAGCTTAACGCTCCGTCCAGCGCTCAGCCTGACGTCCCAGGATATCTCGCCTCCCTTCTTCAGTGTTGCAGAAGCCCTGCCCCAATCAGCTTGATCCTTGCCCCCTCTACCAGGAGCACCAGCAGCAACTCCAGAGCCTCCAGCAACAAGACCACGAGGCTGCAGAATGTCGATGCGAAGCTTCTCATCCTCGCTTACGGGAACTTGGTCCAAGACGGTGATGTTGACGGGTTTGACCTTGCCGCCAGAGCGCGTGTTGGAGAGTGTGATCAGACGGGTAAAGGCACTGCTGTCCTCTTTGGAGAAGAGACCTGATTGGCTGCGCTTGACGTCTGGTTTGGGATATGCGACTCGGATCGCGGGATCGATACCAAGACTGAGAGTGAAAGAATCGCCAGGACTGCATCGAGGAAGATTGCTACGCCCCATGAAGCTACCGTCCAGGGTTAGACTAGCAGGACCTCTCAAGAGCGTGAGTTTACTGCCGTTGTGTATTCTGGCTTTGAGGTATGCGGCAGGCTTGTACTTGGCTACAACAGTGTGGCTGAAGGCCACAGAAGCGAATGTGACGCGTGCGATGCGCTGTTTTGAAGTGGTGGAGGAAGGCGCCAAATTCTTGAGGCCTGGTAACTCATAAGTCGATGTAAGTCCTGTCTCCTCAAATGAAGACTCTTGGAAGTCGAGCTCGGGCTCCTGCCCGGCAGGGTTGCCAATACTCTCATAGATGTATCTAAGCTCCTCCGGACTCAACTCTCCCTGGGCTTGGACATCCGCGTGTAATCGGTCGTTCTTCTCCGCATCCCTTGCGCTCGAAGTTGCGCTACCAAAAAGACCCCCAGGCCTAGAAACTGGTGGCGGAGCATTGGCATTGCTTGCGAAGAGACTACCGCCAGTATTGTTGCTGTTGGAAGCCATGGGCCCAGAGGCGCTGGCAGTGCTGCCGAAGCCGCCAGTGGTTCTTTTACTGCTTCCAAAAAGACCGCCACCGGAAGATTGGAGGTTCTGGGAGTAAGCAGGATATGTTGGCTCGGTTGGGCCAACGACTGTTCCGAAGGGGATGGCGTTTTCCAGTCCAAACAGTTGTGCACGTGGCTTCTGATACTTGCGTAAATTCTGGTGAGCTGCCCACTCTGCCTTCTGAGACGACTCCTCCCGCGAGAACATGATCTGGTTAAAAGAGTTGGCAGGTGGAGAGATGACACCTGCACCAGCCAGTCGCACACGCCATGGGACAAGAGTCGGGATCTTATCATTAAGCCCGGAAAAGTCGGCCTGAGAGGTAGACAGGACGACCTTGCAGTTGGACCAAGTTTCGGAGGTCATATTGGTGAGTTGCGCATCGAAGCAAAGCGTGCCCGAGTTGGCCGTAGTAGACAGGGCCAAGTCGTAGCTAGGAGACCAATATGCATAGCTGGTGACGTATGTCAAAGTGAGATCGCATGTACCCATGGGCTCATCCTCGACAGCCTGTTCGACGGTGTCAGCGGCAAGCGTAACAAGATCGCTCGATACCGAACCCCGTCGCGAACTCAATGGTGTAAAGCCCGTGGCTTCCAGGCTAACTTTCACAGTGTATACATTCTTCGGCCAGAATGATTCCCGCTCACGACGAAGTCGAGCCTTCTCCTTGGCGACCTTGTCGAGCTTGCGGGCATTGCTGCGTTCCTCTCTCTCCTTTGCTCGACGAGCTTTGGTTTTAGCCTTGCTGGCCTTCTTCTTCTCCCTTTGAGCGAGCTTGGTCAATCGAATCTCCTCTTTCCTCAACTTGGTCATCCGCGCTGTGATCTCACGTTCTTTGGCACTTCCATCCTCAAAATCCTGATAAATCTTCTCGCGCTCAGCCTTGTAGGTATCGAGACCACCCGAAATATCCACTTCCTTGCGGGTTGTGTCTGTGCCAGTAGGCAAGCTGGTTAACATCTGGCCATACGAATCAATAATCTTCAAGCGACTGTTGGCGCTGGCAACAATCTCCTTGGCACGCTTCTGGTCTTCCAGAAGTGTAGCGATGCTCTCCCGGACTGTCTTGATCTCATGACCCTCGTCGTCAGTGGCATCTTCGTCATCATGCTCCGAATCAGAAGAATCGTCTTCAGAATTGTCGGAATCTGGATAGATATCCTCAAATATCTCGCGATTGGGTCGATTCTCAATCGCGATGTCGGTGATGATAGCTGACCCAGACCCCTCGACCTTGATGGAATGTTCGTCGACAGTGGGGGACAGACCGACGATGGTGATCTGGTTAGTTCCTGGCTTCAGCTGTGTGCTGACCCCGCGCATGACTTGAGCGCTGTTGGGGAACAGCGTCACAGACCGCGTGCCCAGCTCGCGAATCTGAAACTCCTGCTTGTGCACGTTATCCATCTTTGTGGTGGTTGAGAGCGCAGTGGATGATGTGATGCGGACAAGTATGGGAAGCAGCCAGGCCCAGAAGTCGTTCTTATTTATAAGGCAGCTTCTGCTTTGTTTGCTGAGGCAGAGCTTTGATATTGCTATGCCAGGCAACCACGGTCTCGGTGCCTGGGGCTTGAGCTGGCTAATGCACTGTGCTGTCTTACTTTAGTCCGAACCCCGCTGAGCTGTGGCACTGGAGTGCAGCCAGCCTTTCAAGGCTCTGCGAACGGAGAGGCCCTTACCGATTGCTGCCTTTTTTGTAGAAACGTTCGGTAGAAAGGTCAAGATTCAATGCAAGCCGCCGGTTCAAGAATCTGCCTTGGGGATCATACGCCTGTCAGCGAACTTGGCTAGATTAGGCAGAAACTAGGTCAATGGATCCTGCATTCTGATTGGCCGCTTGGACCAATGCTTTTTCTGCCTTGCCGTCTTTCGCCTGCCGTCCTCAGTCCAAGCAGGACGACAAGGCCGATAATTCTACGTAGCCGCTACCCGGGGTATTGGAACAATGTCTTCTTTCGTCTATTCTCATACTTTGCCAGTCAGATCCGACAGCGATCTGTCGTAGCCAGTAGTCAGCAATATGTAGTGGCTCGATGAGCTCATCCATATGGGTGGCAGGGACGCAGCCATTGAAACACAACGAGTTTATAGATCTGTCTTGATTGGCTTATCAGGATTTACCATGAAAGCAATATTGGATGCTCCGTGTACTTGTCCTATTCCAGGGTCTATCAAGTATGAGTCCTCCAGTCGGAAATGGATCCTAGCCTCAGAAATGATAAACGCAACTAGCGGTTAGCTAGATGTACCTATTGTTACATTGCCCACCCAACGCCTTGAACATAGTTCGGCTGCCAACGTAGAACCATTACATAAATACGGGCAATCAGCTGCCGACACGACAAGAGATTGCCAAAACCCGCGCCAGGTGAGACTTGTCATATGAACAACTAGGATTGTCCAGATGTTCAGGCAAGACCAGGGCGGATCAACCAAGGAGTCAAATCTGCTCCATTTCGGCCCATTCTTATACTCGCAATGGACACCGTTGGTCAATGCAGACGCAAAATATCTCCACGGATTTGCCACACCAAAAGCCATTTTTGTTCCACCAAGAACGTCATGTGGAAATCCTCAAATCTGCCAAATTACTCTTCGTACAGTTGCCGATAAACAAAGCGTCTCGAGCTCACACATGTTGGCGGGCGTTGCTAGATGTTGAAGCAATAATATATGGTTTGATCCGCATGACTATGCATTCATACGCCACCGCCCATGAATGCCGCCAAGTCATCTAGCTCAAGAAGTTGATTCTCGAATGCCTCGCAGAGCTCCGTAGCCGTCATGTCATTTGTGGTGCGTTCCTGTACCGGAGCCTGCTCTGCCGGCGCCCCTCCAGCTGACGACGGTGCACGAGGCGAGTCAACTTTTGCGGGTTGGGGAGCTGGCGGAGGGCTGGCAGTGGCCGGCGTGTTTGCGCCAATGGATCCACCATTGATAGCAGCGAAACCTGAAGTTCGTGGCGGCTCACTTTCCCGATCCTGAACTTGGTCTGGCGGATTGGTCGAAGCCGGGCGGTCGTAATCCATAGGGTCAGGATTGCTATCGGGCTGGCTGGCGATATCGTCCTTGACTGGTGGGCTAGGTTCCATCTTCGGAGGCTGCGATTGATAGTGGCCACCATTGCGCAGAACCTTGGCCATGACTGACAGGTGACGGTACCAAGGGATAGAAAGGGTCCATGCATCTGTTCCCTCCTGGAGAAAACGCATGGCGTCCCGAACTAGGGCTAGCGAGGTCTCGTTGACATTAGCAGGTGTCAAGCCTTTTAGGCTGAACCAAGCAACAGTGGCTCCTGCTTCGAAGCAGGCGAACAACATGACTAAGGGGAACACGACGGCACCATCCTTGGACGTGTCGGCATCAAGTGCAAGGAGAAGGGAGACGATCCCGTGAGCCGATGCAAAGGCTTGGTCGACGGCCTGGAGGTGGACGTGTGCAGCGCTTCGCCACTGCTCTTCGCTGAAGCCTTCCGTTCGAATGTATTGAAGTAGCCTGCGCCGGTTGACCATGATGGTTGCGCAGTGCAAGAGGCAGTGCAGCATGGCATATGTGAAGCCGCTTCCCATAGTAATGTGAAGATTGATATGGCCGGCCTTGTCCATGAAATGCATCGGCAAACCCTGCCGCACAGCTTCTATCTCTTTCTCCAAGGCATCGCACTGAGCCTCTGAAAAGGTCTCGACTTCAACAGTAGTCAGCATCTCAATCACGTTGCGCCACGCTTGAGTGGCCATGACGATGTGTCCAAACTCGCCCACTTCGGCTAGTGGGATTGCCGGATCCGGACTGTCACGAGGCGGCTGGCCACTTAAGGTCCGAACGTAGACCGGAGAGCCAAAGCTGAAGCTCATATCCGGGCAGGGCAACGCAATGTCTTTAACATCGTGCGCAGTGAGAGCAGGATGACGGCCCGGACTGCTTGTCAGGAAGCAGTCAAGAATGTAGATCAACCACAAAGTCCTCCGGAAGGATTCATCCTTAATGAATTGCTCGGCTTCAGCCTTGGGGGTATAATGCGACGAGACGATACGATGCATCTGAGCCATTCGGGCGGCCTGACCAAGGTAAACATACGCCCGTATAGCATTTCTGCTTCCCCATTCGTGAATAATCAGAAGACAAAGTGCCTGAATATCTGCCACGGAGGGATTGTCCAGGTTCTGCATAATCATACTGATGGTCTTGACAGCGAAATGCTCCGCAGCGGCGGAGGCGCCGCCTTGGCCACCATATCGGCGTGTCAAATGGGCCGAGCTTCTATATACAATGTCAGACATCTGCGGGCGGTTGCTCTATATGTCAAAAGATTTGTATCTTGCGCCGAAAACAACAATAACATCAACAATAACAATAGTAACTGAGTTTCGACATGCCAGGGATGCAGCAAACCAGATGATTGGCAGTCATCATAAACCCTTAAATCACGAGATACAGTGTTCAAGAAGTAAGAAGCACCGAAATAAAAAATAAAAAACAACTTACCGAGCGCCAATGGTCAGAAGACCGTTGACGATGCTGTTCTCTAGGGTGCCGTTCTTGAGTTTCTGTAGGAAGCCCGGTTTGTGGAATGCAACACATGCCGGGAGTGTCTTATTGATGATTCTCTCGCACTCGTGTACTAATTCTGGCGTGAGCCTGTGTAGGAGATTGTTAGTGGGTCCCGGGGTTCAGAACTGGGCTTGGTGGGTGTGGAACACGGAAGTTGGTATGCCCAGGTACGAGCGACAAGTACTGGGGATCCCGAGGGCGAGGCAGCCGGCATTGCAGCCACGAAAACACCTTGGCGCTCTGCCCAAGACCCCCTGTGACGCGACGTCGAGGCGGAATAGTCGGAAGTGGAGTGAAGCAGTGGAGGGAGGACGACGGCAGAAGAGTCTCGAGTGAAGAAAAGCAAGTCGCGAGCACGGAAAGAAGGAAATGCATGGACTTACTTGTCGTTGTTGGAAGTCACTGTTCGCGACGCTAGGGGCTGGCTTGCTGCAGTCGGGCGATCATGGCTGGCGGTCGACACGCTTCGCTCGCCCGGCAGACTCTCTCGCGGTCGCGGAACTCGTGCAGGCGATTGTCCGTGATGATGCGCCAGGCTCTCCGAGGGAAGATAGCACTCATGCATTCCCTTGGCGCAGTTTTTGCAAGGAGCGCGGTTGTTCTCGTACACCTACTAGCAATCAGAACCGTCGTTGGTGAGCAATGCACGCGGGTGAAGATGGCTTACGCATTTCGTCTTGCCCTTCCTGCAACGGACACAGGCGCCACCGGCCCTCAAGGAAGTGCCACGGACCACACTCGCCATGGCAGAGGTCTTGGGCAATGAGCAGCAGAAAAAAAAAAAAGAACAGGAATCGAAAGGGGGTTCAACGCGGACGAGGTCGGATCAGGAGGATGGCAAGAGGAGAAAATGGAGAAGAATGGAAGACAGATGCCGCGATTTTCGGTCGGCGGAGGGAAATTTGTTGTGTGAGTGCCCGGAGGAGTGGAGTTTGGGGACGGGAAAGCACGAGGGAGAGAGAGAAAAATTGGGAAGGGGCGCTGTCGGGCACAGGGGCTAGCACCTCCCTCAGGCCGCCGTTGTTAGTGCAGCGTCAAAGCTGGATCGGAACTGGCTAGCGACTCCAGCGAACTTGGACGGCCGTCCCTCAGCAGTTTCGGGTCAGACACACGGCTTTGCGTTTTCTGGCCAGAGGACGCCTTGGACGGCGGTTTTGTCGCTCGCCCGCTCAGAGAAACGAGACGGCACCTGCTCGCATTGGGGAGCAGCATCACATCGTCAGGTAGCATGGAATTTAAGCCGCACTCCATGTGGTGGGCGCTGCCAGTTCAAAGGGAGGACCTTTTCAGAAGGGCGAAATACTAGGTAGCGTGCGGGCGACGGAGTCGGCTGCCCGGGGTCAATAGATCCAGCCAGAGTGGCCAGCCTGAACCTTTGCCGCCGTTCCATAAAAAGGTCAGAGTTTCAACCTTCTCACCACCCCCAAAGGCCGCCTTGGCATTGATTTGATCACTGCATCCAAACCGTCCACAACTATCAAAACTAGGGCTAAATGCTTGCGGAAGACTCTCCAAACAGGCGGTTATATCAACCAGCTGCTCACACAACAGTCATCTATGAACCACGACGTTGCCTGCTCTACGGAATCTGACTTGGTCGATAAAAGTCCCCCCCGGCCTGTCGCATTTGAAGTGGGCGTGCAGCCTGGAATGGGAAGGGGGCGCGAAAGCTGACCGACTCAATCCTGGGGCCGTCCGGATGTAGCTTTGAGCCTGGCTCGGGGGTGGGCTGTGATCTCCGATCGCACCAGCTGAGGTCGGACGACTGCGAACCCGAGAGCTGATTGGTGACATGACGAACATCTATTTTTGAAGACCGAAGGCCCAAAAGGTCACACAGTCCCTTTCTAACACACCCTCTCCCAGTGTCCTCACTCAGTAGAATTCATTCATGGTCACCAAGACTCGGTGTATATACATTGCGAAATACTCCCCGCGAAATCTCTCAAGTGAGTGCGGTTGGCTTATGTCTTGGACGTGCAGTCTGCAATAAAGCAAACAGCCTGCGAACAATGATGACTGCCCCCGTGGGATGGGAGGGATGTCCAAAGGATGCCCTCCTCCTTTACCCGACGGGCGAGACGGGATGCCGTCTGCCCGTCTCAGTTTGTCGTCCTGCAGCAGCCGAGAATCTGTCGAGGTGGTGCCAATTTCCGGGCCCGCTAGCCCAGAAACAGCCGGAGAACGTGTTGCACCGTGACGAGAGACTTGGATTACTTGATGGGCATCCCGAGAGATGAAATGCATCTCGTCCAGTTTTGTTTTATACTCGGAGAACAATTACTCGGCTGGCCAGCCGGCTCACGAAGCTGACGCAGCCTCGGGATAGTCGAGTCCATGGGGTCGTGCGTGCCAGAGGTGTGTGGGTCCTCCGGATCAGATGGAGCGCCGACCCAAGCTGCGTTGCCAGCGTCCTCCACTGTGCGACCTCTGTGTCTTCCCTGGCCTCACCCGAAAGTGCCCATCTATCTGATCCTGAGACTCTGCTCCATCCCGTGATGTTTGCTCCCGAAGCTGGAAGGCCGGGTGACACGAACTTGAAGTACTAGATTTGCGACTCCAGCCGCGGCGCAATCAAATTGCCTAGAGCACGCTACTGTTTTTCCCGGCTAGGGGGCCGCCGAGATCGATCCATTTTTCTAGATCGCCAGTTTTGCCAACTTCCGAACCCCCGGAGGTATTGTTTGCGCAACTTCTGGGCTTCTTACTGTGCCTCGCGACTCAGATACGGTGCTGATCTTCCAAGGACTTCATCTCGTCTCTGACTGGTAGGTTCTTAGACCGCAAATGCTCGCGATTACTTGGATACGGTGCTTCGCGCGCAGCACTCTGGGTGCCGGCCAGGGTAGGCTGCGTCCCCGAATGGACGGCCCCTTGCTTGGTCTGGGAGTCCGGGAAGGCGCATATTGAGCGATTCCAAATCCAGAACAGCCACTGGTCTCTGTCTACGGAGTCGCAGGCCGATCCCCTTTTTGCGTCATGCCTTGACATGACATTGCCTCGGGCCAAGCCCAGTAGCGCCCATTCTCAATAGCGTGCCCCGAGTTGGATACAGATGCTACGTACGGGACAACACAAACGGCCGACCCGTCGCCCTCAACCTGGGGCGCAATGAGCCTCGGAGCCCTCGGCTTTGCGGACTTTTACTTGCATCTCGTTCATTGGAAACATGAGATGAACATCGGCACCGTCCGCCAACCAAAGGGTGCTGGGCATCACGCGTTATCATCACCCCTAGAACATGAAACCTGGCTACATGGTTCACCGCAAAGGTTGAGCATCCAACTGTCTTGCGCAGCCTCTGACCCGAATGCTTGGTGGTGCGAGTCTAGACCATCGTGTCCGCCGGCCCCAGTCTTTCGCTAGCTCCTTTTAGGAATTCCCCGGTGGCCGGTTCATCTCCAGGGCCGAACAAATCCTTTCCATGATGACACTCGAGTTTGACGCACATATTTACCATATATACACGTAGAAAGTCGCATCCTTGCAAAGGACCGCCCTCCAATGTTCCGCTTGCAAAAGTCTGGTGCAGGCGGGGGGATGGCAAGTTTTATTCCTGGCCCACGTATCCAGCCAACAGCAAACGGAAAACCCGGTCTTAGTTAAGTGACAACATTGAAGGCAGTGCTCCACTCTGACGCTGCAGCTCATCAAACAGCCGCAAACGCCAGATTGTCGTGCCTGAGCCTTACCGTGTCTTCCGGGCCCTGTGTTCCGGACCAGTCAGTCGGCATTTGTCCTCAAGCAGGAATACGGTTTTTCCTAATGCCGATCTGCGAACATAATTGCAATTTTGCCCCGTACTGCTGAAGAATGATATCGATATTCATTCCCTCAAGCTCCTCCGGCACCCGACTGGCTGTCGATCGCCCTGTGAACAGGCTGACAGCTCTTTCCCGTCATAACCCCCGACCCCACCCCCATCCCTACCAAGGATGTCACGGGGCATCTCATAAGCATGCTTACACACCATGGGGCTCCTGTAGAGCTATCAAAAATATGATGCGGCCCATGAGGACTATCTAAGCGAGATTTCGGTACCATACCTCGCCTTCACCTTCGCCATGATAAATTCGCTAGGAGAAGAAATCCCGGAAGAAGCGCCTACTTAGATAAACGGTAAACTTCCTAGAGTAGAGCTTGGTTAGTATTGTTAACACGCAATTTAAGTATTTGATAGGACTTAAGTGGGAAGGGAGGAGAAGAAATGAGAAGAAATAAAGGAATGAATAATTTCATGTATGCCGAGAAATGACATTCTTGTAGTCCGAAAAGAAATTAAAACACGGTTCGGGTGTTCTTCTGAGTAATCTACAGGCCCTGGTGAATAACAACACTCGAAATTTCACGCTTTCCAGTATCAGGCTTGAAGTCCATTTTGTAAAGTCCGCACATTATCGTCTTTGCCGGTGTGGCGCTCGTGATCGATGATTCACAGCGCATGCGTCAGGCTGATGTTGAGATGGCAGGAGACATATTTGAGGCTCAATAGCATTGAACCGCCAATGAAGCGATGTGCCGTATCGTATGATGGCCAAGAACCTCGAAAAGTCTTTCAATCGCGCTTGGGTCTGTTGCTCAACTTTTCTAGAGCAAAATGCTGTTAGGGTAGGTAGATAACGAGCACGTACATCCACTTGGCTATAGAACGATGACAAAATATTTACGGGTCGATGGTACGACTACACGCCCAGAACGAACTCTCTATAAGGTTCCCGTAAATACTCCCTAGTGGTTCATTCCATCCACGACGTGTTAGTTCGGATACTTGTGACATTCATTCTTGCTTTGACAAGTGCTGCTGGAGCACAGTATAACCACAGCTTCTGACTGGGTCAGTCCCATCCGATCACGGTAGCAACGACAGGCATACTCTATGACATTATATGTCCCTGTCCTTGCTTGCCGATTTTTATTTTCGTTTTTTATAGGTATCCCATTTAAGCTTTCTTGATAGATTCGGGTTATTCTGTGGTAATTGCGGTGCTTTAGGCAAAAATCTACATCTCCGGGCGAAGAGAGTTTCGTAAGAAGTAGCACGTCAAGGCAAAGCTTCAATCTTGAAGGACAGCCACAATACCATACCTGTTGACCTTCCATGCATGTGTGAGGCCATTGTTCAGCCCGGAACCACTATCTGAAGAACAGTATCGGAATCCCTCCGAAAGCCCGACAACAAACCCCACCATACCGATTCAAATGATTTCGCAACGCGGGGCAACGCGGTCCATCATGTTGTCCGATAAGGCGTTTTCTTTCTTTATCTGAGCGTTTCTGATAGCCCACGGATCTGGCCAATCGCGACGAGCCCGTTTTCTGGATGGCAGCCGGCTTCTTTCCACTGATACCGGATTGACTCGGGTAATGGTCACGGAGCCTACCGCGGAGTCGCCTAGCGGGCCTCCACTACCAGCATGATGAGCGAGCGTTCTTAATAGATAGATACAATAGTATACAAAATCACATTACGCTGCTTATTGTTTCTTGCCCCTTTGAAACCCAAGCACATGTAGAATTGTTATATAGACAAGTTGCCAAGATGTCGATTATTATGATGGATCATGACGAGCCGTAAGTATACTTTCCCCAGAAATGCAACTGATTGCTGACACTATAGCAGGGACCTCGTGTCCATGGACGAATTCCGCAAACTCACAGCCTCCAGAGGGATGACTCTCGAGTCGGAGGATGAGGCAACGTATTTTGAGCTCCTCAAGGCGGCAGATAAATGCGTGAAGTATGTGTATAACATGCCGGAATATGTAGACCCGCGATTAGTTCCAGACATGGAGCCTGGCTCGACGCGAGAGTGCCACCAACCGGTCAACGGTTCTGCCGAGAACCCTCTGGGGGGCTGGAGCCATAAGACGAGCGTGAAGAGCTCTAGACCGTTGAAAAACGAACTACTCGCGGGAAAGACCGTTGTGGCCAAGGACAACATCCTGATCGCTGGGATTCCATTGACGATTGGTACCTCTGCGAGCCACCTGTCGAAAGATGGCAAGTATCCCATACCGAAGATCGATGCGCCAGTTATCCAGCGAGTTCTCGAATCAGGAGCAACATTTAGAGGTACTGCAGTTTGCGAGAACTACTGCGTAAGTATCGTCTTGGATTATTCCCTGTCTATTTAGAGTTGGTTTAGAGGCGAAAACAGTCTTTTGAGAATCAAAAGCCCCCGACAATATTTAATCAGCCGCCAAAGCTAAGGTATCCATGAAGGCAATGACTAACTTCGGTCCAATGCAGATGTCGGCTCTTTCTTTCACCTCAGCAACTGGGCCGGTCGCCAACCCTTGGCTATCAAAGGGCCCCGATGGCGCAAAATATGCCTATGCCTGTGGCGGTTCGAGCTCGGGATGTGGAGGACTGGTGGCTGTCAATGTAGTAAAGAAGCTAAGAGAGAAGAAAGGCCTCCCTACTGATGAATTGGGCGAGGGCGCGGATTTTGCTCTCGGCGGTGACCAAGGAGGCAGCATTCGCTTGCCGGCTGCGTACAGTGGTATTTGTAAGTACAGAAAGATCCGCTGGAATTTTTTCCCTTATCTCTTTTTGATATTTTCTTCCCATTTAATCATTCTAAGAGAGGTAAAGTACGAGTCAGCCAATTTTGACATGATCAACTTATGGGCATCAGGAAATGTGGATTGGAAGCGGCCACCTTTATTACTTTGATGAGAAAGCAAGGGACTAATGAATTATATCATAGATGGCTTGAAGCCCACCCATGGGCTCGTCCCATACACCGGTATCGCAAGCTTGCACCCTTTGATCGATCACTGCGGGCCAATGGCGGGGAGTGTCAGAGACATAGCACTTTTACTGAGTGTCTTATCGGGGTACGATGGCATTGATCCTCGAATGACCCCAGAGACGCCATTGAGACAGAGCGTACCGCAATACCATGAGATCTTGGATCAAGCGATTGCCGACAGAACAGCTGCCGGCACGTGGACACGCAGTCAGGCAGCCAGCGGCTTGAGGATTGGTGTGCTCAAAGAAGGTTGGGAGATGCCTACGATTTCCCCGGAGATGAGAACTGTGACCAACTTGGCATGTCAACGCTTCGCTACACTGGGTGCTACCGTCGACGAAATATCTATTCCTCTCCACAAGATGGGCGCAGCGCTCTGGACAGCCGCGACCAGAGGCAATATGATCGATTCTTTGACCAACACTTCCCCAACATTACTCTCTCACACGCTGCCTGACCTCAACCCCCCTGTGCCGGACCAGGCTTGGTTCGAGACGATGAACAAGTTCAATCCTGCCGTGGTCGCAGTTTTCTTCGCGGGCGCATACCTGTCCAATCCGGAGCGTTTCCCGCCAGCGTTTCGAAACAAGGCCATGATGCACGTTCACGAACTGAGGGCTGCATATGATGATGCCTTATCCAAATACGACGTTCTCATAACACCAGCGACACCCACTGTGGCTATGCAGAGGAATGAGAGATGGTTTCAAGGGGGGGTAATGGGCCATTTGGACTTGGCCCTTGGAAACAGCATGAATACATGTATGTTCAACGTGACCGGCCATCCAGCAATGACAATGCCGGTGGGTTGGGGCAGTCCGAGGGAAGAAGGCGTGAAAGGCAAGTTGCCGATCGCTTTCCAGATCATTGGCAAGCGGTTCAGCGAGAGCGATATATTTCTCGCAGCGGCGGCTTGGGAGGTAGGTGGTCTCGCGTATGACGAGTGGGAGCCATGAGGGTCGATGGTGCCGTTCAGCGATTAATGTAGGCTAGTAAACCAAGACATGGAATGACACATCATGGCGTATGTGGTGGCAGGTCACGATAACGTAGATGAACTGGAATAATGGAGCTGACATTGTCGAACTGTGGTGTTGCAGGCGCATGAGCCTAGAAGAGTTGGAAGCTTCGGCAGTTGCCGAGTCCAAGCTTGTAGCGCACTTTCACCTGTTCCCACAGCGATCTGATCCTTCGACTTCGGAGAATCACCAAGCAGCCTAAAAAGATACAAAGGAGCATTCGATTTACTGTCACCTATTTTATATGCCGACATGAGTTCTTGAAGGTCCAATTATGACAGATTTCGATGACGTCCCAGCCAGCCTGCGAGGGACCAAGAGAAAGCAGCCCGGCGATGAAGTGAAATTGACCTTCTCGCAGCGTTTGGCCGCGTCTCGGAAAATCCCTAAGCATGCTGCACCAGGGTCGGACGCTACCTCAGACGTGGCCGATGACAGGTCGTCGCTGAAGTTTTTCAACAGTTCAGACAATGAAGGGCTTCCAGAGGACACGGCATATTTGCACAAAGATGAGCAATTTCGTAATCTCTATGCCAGCGAAATTAATTTTGCAGCATTAGCGGATCAAGACGATGAGTTTCGTGCCTGGTGCGTCCTGCAAATACCCCCTACCCAATAACTTGTACATTACGCAGCTCACAATAAACAGTTTAAAAGAAACCGGGAATCTCGACTTCAGCGATCCTCTATCAGTCGGAAAGCTGACGAAATCTTTACTACGCGTGGATTTTGGATTGCGGATCGAGGTTCCGGGAGACCGACTCTGTCCCCCTGTCAGTGACTATGGCAACATGGAATGTTTTTGAGCAGAGGGCTGACTTTTCCAGGTCCCGAACCGGCATAACTATATTCTGTGGATCAAAGAACTGCTAGACAGTAGCTCATCATCATACACTGAGACATATGAGCCGAGACGGAAAGTGACAGGTGTGGATATCGGTACAGGCGCAAGCGCGATCTACCCCCTGCTTGGCTGTGTGCAACGGCCAGCATGGTCTTTCATCGCGACCGAAATTGATGACAAATCACTGGCATATGCTCAGAAGAACATTGCAGTCAATGACCTCCTGTCGCGAGTTCAGGTTGTTAAACGCTCTGCTGAAGAGAGGCTTATACCCTTGGAGGACGGGGACGTCAGAGAAGTCGACTTTATCATGACTAACCCACCTTTCTACACGTCGGAGTCTGAGCTACTCGAGCTTGCGAATAAGAAAGCTCGGCCGCCAAATAGCGTATGCACTGGTGCTCCAAATGAAATGGTGTGCGAAGGCGGCGAGTTAGGGTTCTTCAGGCGTATCTTGACCGAGTCTTTAGTACTCAGAAGTCGAGTGCAATGGTACACTACCATGCTGGGTAAACAGTCCAGTCTCGAGATCGTCATACAGGCCCTGAAGGAGAACAACATTGAGAATTACGCGATCACGGAATTTGTTCAAGGCAGCAGGACGCGCAGGTGGGCTGTTGGCTGGAGCTTCGTCAGCCGCCGACCGAATAACAAGGCGTGCCGGGGATTCGAGCCTGCTGCTGGGAAGAAACTACTACCTCATTTGACGGACATGACCGTTGCTTCGAAAGATGTCAAAAGAGGCGGTGCACCCCAACTCGAAAATGTCTTTTGGACCCAGCTTGAGGACGTCACAGATGGACTTGACTTGGTCTCCTGGAGTCTGGATGAGGATAGGCTCAGAGTAGTTGGCTTCGCGGACCAGAATGTCTGGGGCAGAGCCTATCGAAGAAGCAAGACAAAGCAGCCAAGGGCAATGAAAATTTCAGCCCAAAGAGACACACCAAAGTCTGTGTCCGAATGCCCTTTTGGTTTCTCCATTGCTATTAGAACAGTCGCGGATCCGCAAGCTGGAAAGGACAATGTCGTTGTCATTGCTCGCTGGCTACAGGGGACTGATCACGCACTATTCGAGAGTTTTGCTGGGATGCTTCGGAACGCACTTCTGAACGTTGTATCATAATCAGTTCCTCTTGAACACTATGTTTATTGCCAACACAATACAATGTATTTTGACAGCTCTCAATACTTTATGATGATGGAATAGTACGTGCAGCATTTGTCGGCCTTTTGATAGCAAGAGCCATTACGGATAGACCATGGGTTTGGCTTCATCTGACCTTCCAGCACCCGGTGCTGGCATCGTATTCTCGTCTTAGAAGCTCTACCTCCCCATCTTCTCGAACTCGTTGACAATCGATCGCGACGTTTGCGGAGCTATTGTTGAGGAGCGTTACCTTCACATGCCGTAATCGGTGCGATAGAGGTAGCGGTGGAAGTGACCTGTCGAATTCCACCGGCAAAGTGACCGCATGGAAATCATCGTCCAGGACGAAATGCTCGAAGAAGTCCGCCTCCTCGATGCTCATTATTTCTTCCGCTACACATGTCGCCGTTGTTGCATTCCAGACGCCTTCTGAGTGCGACACTAATTTGAGGAGTTTGATAGCATAAAGCCTGACTTTGTGGACTCTGCATTTTGTCGCTACAAAATATAGTGGCGGAATGCACCCTGGGTGACAAAATCAGGTCAGCCTGGCATTTGCCTAGTAGACAGCGAAGTACCGTAAAATTTATATTTGAGCGCACAGTGGTAGGATCTGCCTACCTTACACAACCAATACGAAGGAACAATGAAACTTGGGTAGATTATAATACGTACCTATATCGCATATAGATTTTGACATGTCCGTATTGTGCCCCGGTACATGTTTCTGGAAGTCAGAAGAAAGGGCAGACATGAAATTCGATATTGAGTGTTCCACAATCGAAACAAATTGTTCCGTGTATGCATCATAAATTGATTCGTTATTCGAGTCGAGACTTGTCTCTATCATGATCATGGCCACGGTATAATACAATTCGAGCATCTCATAAGCCCAAGAACCCAAGAAGGACTTCTTTGAATCAATATAAGCCTTGGAACGGATGTACAGCTCAATCCAGCATGAAAGATCTGATCGCAACTGTCGCTGAACGTCGGCTAACAAAGCGAAGTTTTTGGGGTGCATGGCAATGTTCACGTTGGAAGCCCGTAACGCAAGATCGATCGCCCTCGCCGTTATGTGGTCGAGAGAGTGTCTTGCTTGATCAGAAGAGCAGAAAGTCCGAGGCAAGAGCTCGATGCCGGAGCTTGCTGGGTAGAGATGTGGCGAAATCTGCCCAAACATTGCTGTTGAGACATGGAGCCGGGAGAAGGTCTCAGTAATCCAGTAGTCAGCGAAGGGTTGGGAGTGATACATCAAGTTGCCAATGTTTTCTGGAGCTTTCCCAGCGTCGAAGTCTCGAAGAAGCTTGAGCCCAGACTCGAGATGATGTATTGCGGACCGATACCGTCCCCGGAGCAATTCTAAGCAGATGAATAATAAACACGTGATGAGTGTGACTCTGACCGACGCCCGCGTGCCAGAGGAGAAGTGAGTTTGAAGATGACTGATTGCAATGCTATATTGCTGTAGCATGAAACTCTCATCTTCGTCGCAAACCAGAGGTCTCGAGCTCGCCGGCCGTCTCCCGATACACGGGTTTGTTTGGTGTGCAGAGCTTAGGGCGAGAGTGGCGTGGAACACTGCTGCTTCACTAGAGCTGGCCTGGAAAACAAGCGTATCCCAGAATCCCGAGAAGAAGGCACTCGGGATCTTTGGGGCAGTACGAAACACGAACCATTCGAAACACCGCTGCTGCTTGGGGCTTGTGATGCCAAGAGGTGCACGCGTCTGTAATTCTGTAGGAGGGCTACAGTTTCTTCGGAGAAGACGTCGGTCTTCTAGCCTGTTGCCCCCGCCACCCCAAATACCGTAGCCATCGCAAACACGTCCGGTGGAAATGCATCTCTGGCACGAAGGCCTCCCTTCATCGCACTTTACCTTTCGAACTCTAGATTTGGTGTCAGTGGCTCCACGTCCAAGAAGATGGGGCCAGGTTCCTTAAAGACATACTTGCATGTGCGGCAGCCCGACTTGACTTTGGCTTTCGTCACTTTACTGGCTGTGCGCATGGTGACGCTGCATCATCTAGATCCATGCACAGAAGAGAAGCGACAGCCAGATCTGCTGTAAACAAAAAATGTATCAAGCCGTGTCATTAGAAATTGTAGTCAGCAACTATTGGCTAGGACCTGTGAGGGTTACTCTCACCTCACCTGGTCTGACTGGTCAGAATCAAGGGATCGACGGTGAGGCGGGTGGGTCGGCCTGGAGACAATGACTGTCGATGAGTGGCCAGCTCGGAAACTCTGTCCGCTGACTGGCTGCTAACAGCACAGCCCCTGCTAGTGGGATTTACTATGTATAGCGCATATAGGTACGTAGTTCCAGACGAATCCTGATTGCCTTGACATAAGATCGTTACCGACTGGATGATGAATTGCATGTTTTTGCTATCTTTGCGCCATATCCACTTTGCCTTCTACTGCTCCTCTCGGTTTTCCTTGATGACACTGGGCTTTGCATGGGCTCGGCAATATATTCAAGGGTAATAACTCTAAACAGTATATGTTGCAAGACTCATGCCTCAACCATAGTGCGATACATTCTTGCTGTGTTGAGGACGTGTTGGTAACGAGCGCGTAGCAACTTGGACGATCTCCTGTCCATCGCCTTTGCACTATTTCCTGAGATCGTTTCGCGAACTAGCGACTCTTACTGATTCTCTTAATCAAAGACATCGCTGACGTATCTCACCTCCCTAATTCCGTCCAACCACTCCCTCGCCTCCCTGTCACTTTTTCCGGGGTTGTTCTCCTGCCAGATGCGTATAACGACATCCGCAGCACTCTTGGCTAACTTGCTCGCCGATCCACACACGTAAATCTTTGCGCCGCCCGCGAACAACTTCCTCAGCTCCTCCCTGTCGTCCCACATGCGGTCATGGACATACTTCCAGGTGCCTTCTCCCTTGTTGCCAACTCTGGAGAATGTCGGGCGCATGGTCACGGCGCCCGCCTTCTCCCACACGGCAAACTCCTCGCGATAGAGGAAGTCCTTCTCTGCATCGCGGCATCCGAAGTACAAGAGGGCGGGCGCGAGCTGTTTCTCATCATGACTTGCTTCCAGGACACAAGCCCGCTCCTGTACGAATCCGCGGAATGGTGCCAGGCCTGTGCCGGCACAGATCATGATAACAGGTGTTTCCGGGTCGGCGGGTAAGTGGAAGCCGCTGTTGGACCGACGCACGTAGCAACGAATCTTGGAGCCTGGACCGTGGGAAGCAAGATAGGTTGAGGCTGTACCATGAAACATCCGATTCTGGCCGCTACGCGCTGGTGCTTTGTGGACGTCGTAGGTAATTGAGGCAATCACTGGGCCAGGGCCACTGCTCGGCTGAGAAACGATGGAGAAAGTGTGGTTGCTGAGCTCAGAAGCGAGTGGTGAAGAGGAGATGGAGTACTGTCGAGGTGCAAGAGGCTTAAGCATGTCGATAAACTGAGCAAAGGAAAGCTTGGCGCTTGGGAAGTCTTCCAAGATATCGAGAATGGATCGACGCTTGGAGATGACTTCAGCATTAAAAGTGCTGTCAGATGATGCCAAATTCATGAGACTCTTCTGTTCTGCATCATTGGCCAAGCGAGCAATAGTCTGCAACTGGCGCTTAGATGCTGGGGTATTAAGCTCAAGCCGCGCCGCGATGAGATCTATCACGCTCACTGGGCCGCTGCCGGTCTGGAGATTTTGTTAGATGTAAGCATCAAGTAATTGCAAGGAGACCGTACCAAAAATTCTTTGCTAGTGCCGCTGATAGTGAGAGTGTCATCCAGATTGAGGTTGAATCTGCGGACAACACGCTTGATAAGGTCCGTTGGGTTCGTCGGCATGACTACAAGGTAGTCTATCCATACGTTAGCATCATACCCAAAATTCTATCGTCAAGGTTCTCCTTACCTCCAGGTTCATAGGTATTGCCCTCAGGCAACTCGACTTCCATGTGTCGTTTTGCGGAGCCAAATTCGGCACTAGCAATCTCAACATTCTTTTTGACCAGGGCCTCTGACACATCAGAGCCAGCCAGCTTGTTCGCCATCGATGGCTTTTCAAATTTGACTGACAACTCAGGAGCCTGTGCAGGATGTTTCTCATCACCGACGGAAGCAAGCAGCTCGTCTCTCCAGTCTTCCCAGGGACCGACAACATCCTCTTTAACGTCGACAAAACCAGCCTTCGTGAGGGCCTTGGCACCGAGCTTCGGCAAGGTGTCATTCAGGAACCTAGGGACTTTGTGGAAGGTATTAGCCCATTCGCTGTTGCCAACACCAAAGACACCGAATGTGACGTTTTCGAGAGCCCCGGACTCTAGCGACTCGACCCAAGCGACAAACTTCCTGGCATTGTCGGCAGGTTTGCCCTCATAAGATGGCGAGATGATGACCACAGGCAGGTTCGTTGGCAGATGTTCTGTTGCTTCATCCATAGTCTTGACTTCGGGGTTCAATCCACGCTCCTTTGCCATGGTCTGAAGATCCTCAGCAATGTACTTGCAAGTGCCGGCATTAGAACCGTATAGAATGAGCAGCGGATTCTTAGAGGCTGCTGGATCTGTTTTGAGACCTGATTTGGCCTGCTTCTCGCGGACGCCCTCTCGCGCTGAAGCGGGCACTGAGCCTGGAATACCCACGTTGGAGCTCTTGCCAGGGCGGCGCGAGACTTTGATCTTGAAGTCTGCCGGCTTCACAGTCAAAGTACTCTTTAAGTCTGCAATATATAGTTAGATTTTGCGTAGTAGCACAAATGAAGGCACCTTACGAAGATCATAGCTCGGCTCTGCCATGTCAACTTGAAATCTCTGGAATATCATGGCAAGGGCCATGAGCATTTCTTGCTCAGCCAGGAAGCGGCCAATGCAAGACCGTGACCCATTACCAAAGGGCTTCCAGGCATTTTGCGGCATCCTTTCGAACCCAGAATCGAGCATGCGCTCAGGACGGAATACGTCAGCATCAGCCCCCCAAACTTGGGTGTCGTGGTGTAACCCTCGAAGGTTGATGCGGACAGTCATGTCTTTGGTAATTTTGTACTTGCCGCCGATGACGGTGTCCTCTTTGGCGTGGACGTTGTTCTGGGTGATGGGGCCGAGAACACGCAAGGTCTCTTGGATGCACGCCTTTAAGTACTTGAGCTGGGGTAAGTGGCTTGGCTCCAGGACATCATCGCCCACCACACGATAAACTTCTGCTTGAGCCTTATGCATGGTTTCAGGATACTGAAGAAAATTATAGAAGAGAAAGGAGAGTGTGCCACTGGTAGTCTCGTGTCCCGCAATCTGGCAAGATGGTTGGTCAGATCCCAGCCGATAAAAGATGGGTAGATTTCGAATAGCCGGCTGCACATACCAAGAAAGTCAGCATATTGAAGCGAATGTTCTCATCTGACAGTTTCTCCCCCGTCTCCGGATCGGCACTGTTGAGCATGGCGTTGAGAACATCGTGAACATCCGGCTGCGGATTGCGCTTGCGCTCTGCAACAAGATCATCGCATAGCTTCCACATGTTTTCGACGTTCTTTCGATTCTCAGCTGCAGAAAATACGCGCAGAGTGTTTTCAATCGTCGTCCGGTTTGCCCGTTTTCCAGCATCGATCAAGGTGCCAGCCATCTGCTGGGCAAAGGGGTGCGTGTTATCTCGATAGAAGCTGTTGAAGCGGTACGAAAACCCACAGATGGCTATCGTGTCAAACGCTAATCTGTACAATCCTGTTAGTTTGTTGCGCAAGGAAAGGGAAAAGAGTAGGGAGGACGTATAGTGAAATCATCCGAACACACAATCTCATTGTCAGCACCAAGTCTGTCCCATCTCAAAACCACTGAGACTTAGGTTAGCAATTCATTCTTCGGGTGTACCGGGCGATTTATCGGGAGTTAAGCTCATATTTCTAGGAGCAAAGAAGGCTCAATCAGAAAGTAGCTGCTCCTGAATAAAGCTGTAGATGGTATCGAAGAGCTCAGGAACTTCCTTACTCTGAGAAATCATATCTTGCATCTGAGGAAACATCTTCCGAATAGACAGAGGGCCGAACACCGGCATGAGAATGCGGTGTGCTTTGTACCAATTCTATCCAAGCATTAGCAAATACTTTTCAGACTATGGCATACGACAATACCCTTTCATGGGAATAGGCCGAAAAAAGGCCATCGCCAATGACCTCTCGGAGAACTTCGAGGCCTCCTTCAATATGCTTCTCAAAGCGACTCTCATCGTATACCTCGTTGATTAAGTCGTACGACGAGACGATGACTACCACACTGCTGACAAGGTCGAGCTTGACAATCTCACCATACATAGCAGCAAGTCGCCAGTTTGAACTCGTGGGAAACGTTGGTGTTATCTCAGGCATGTTTCGAGTAAACCAATGGACTGGGGGTTGGGGAATGGGAACGAGATCATTTTCGTCGATGGTCTGATGTTGCTTGGAGGCAGCCGAAAAGTTTGAGCTATTGCCAGGCTTGAAGGGGCACTCCATTGCTCCACTGGCTGAGTTGGTGTTTTGGGACATTGCGGCTCACGATATCTGTATGGTTCGTTGCAAAATATCTGTAGGATAATGATACTAGAAGAGACGATTATGCTATGTCGTTCCTCCTTTATATACACATAGAACCGTGCTTTCGAATGACGTCGATCTGGATATTATCTTACTTGTTGCGGTCCTCGGGTTACCCAGCCATGTATGGCGATTACTGATGCATTCAGAGTATGGTATACATTGCACTTGTTAATTTGGGTTTAGCTTTCCTCCTAACGCGGCGGTTTGTTACAGCATGACGTTTTGCAACGCACTCGGAGCCGCGATTCGCTTCAAGATGCAGCACGACGTATGTCGCGGTGCACGAAGCTACCTCTAGCTGCATAGGGGTTTCAAGGTAACCAGTTCAGTAAGAGGACTGTGTGCATGAAATGCTGTTGGGAGTGTTGGTTAGGGATATACCCAAGAAATCGCTAATGCGCAACCACGTTTGACTAGGACACAGACCAAACTAGCCGTGACCCACGACCAATCATGGAACCTTGCCGGATACTGATGAATGGGTGTCCGGCGCGGTTAACCTGTCGGCTCCGAAGCGCTTTCAGCCTTGTCGATCATTTCGCGCTTCGCTAGAGATTGACGAGCGACACTATGAACGGAGGGGAAACGAGGCGAGCTCATAAACTGATGGCACATATCGCCAGGTCTTCGAAAAACAGCCTGCCTCGCGCAAATGTGTTCCCGGAAGCGAGTCACATTGTCTGGGTCTGGCCAGCCGCCGCGTAGGACCATCCACCAAGAACATCGCCGTAAAACGGCGCGCTCAGAACAACATACTGGCAACACGTTTTGAGCCTTCAGACAACTTTTCTGGTCCTTGTTTCTTGGCCACAGGCGCCTGCTCGAATGTTCGCCGGCTTTGAGGCTGGCTGGCCTTGCCATGTCCTTCCCGCTCCTTTTTCTTGGACTGGATTCCATCTAGCATCTTGGCCCTTTCGACATTCTCAACAAACTCCTTGTTCTCTTTGGTGGATCGCGAGATTTCGGCCCTCATTCTGTTAGCCTTCTCGGCAGCTTCAGCAGATATTTGCTCGGTCAAGTTATCTAAACACAAATTAGTCTTTGCGCAGAGACGAAAGTCGGCATAACAGGGACTTACGCCATTTGAAGCCTTTCAAGTACGAAAGAGACCACATATCATCGCGGTAGAAGCTCCCCTTTTTGCCTCCGATCGCCCGCCCTCTTAGCAAGTCGACTGCGGCTTTGGCGTCCTTCTTCCTCACGAACTCTACCCATCCGTCTGCATATGATCTTTTCTTGTTTCCGCCATTTTTGACACGCCTCGAATGCTCCGCAGGATCTTCCGGAGACAGAAATATGCGATTGATGGTTCCGTAAGGTTCGAGGAGGGAGCGCAACTTTTGCGGTTTCATGACTGCCGAAAGTAAGCCTGGTTCATCAGCACAGGGTACTAGGTAGATATGCCTACATGGAGGGACCCTCGAAAGATAGACGACGCCCGACTTTTTGATCGCAGCCTCTGTAGCAACCAAGTTCTTCTTGGTTAGGGGTTTGGAAACGCCCGGCAATTCGCCTGGCATTTGCTTCCGACTTTTTGATACATCTTCTTCCTCATCGGAGTCGCCTTCTGCCACGGACTGTTCGGTGTCCCGTCGTGATTTGAAGTCTTGGGCGTCTTTCCGATCATCGTCAATGCTCGCATCGTCGTCCTCTACGTCGCTCAGATCGTCTGCTTCTATACGCCTCCTCTTGGCGCTTCCCTTGCGAATTTCCTCCTCAGACTCGTAACCACCAGCATCGTCGTCACTGTCGTCTGCCTCGAGGAATTTGTTGCGCTTCTCTGCAGGCATATTGGGCAGACTGGTGAAGTCCAAAGTACGGGTGAAGGTCGATTTGCAGGCTTGCGGGTGATTGAAAAAAGCATTGGCAATGAAGACGACAAATTTTAGTGGAGACCTTCCGACATTTCGCGGCTGGTGACCAACGGCGCTTGGGTAAAGCATCTATTATGCTCTTATCAGCTGTTATCGAGTTTTCCGAGTTCGGCGGGGTAATTCTGGGTAGCTACTGACTCGGTAGCAGTTGCCCCTCCATGATACAAAACACGCCCGATACAGACGTCACTGTACAGATAAATTCAAAATCAACTTGGACTCCCCCAACACGTTTTGGGAATCGTCTCTCGATAATTTAAAAACTAAAAAGTCGAACAGAGAAATCCAGAATCACAAAATGTCTGTCGAGGTCATAACTACTATTTCTCCCACCACAAACGAGCCTATCATTAGTCGCAATGGGGCCAGCGCAGCCGAGCTCGAGGACTTGCCCGAGACCTCAGCGCGGGCTTTCGAGAGTTGGCGCCAGACATCCTTGGTTGACCGCCAGATCATCGTGAAGAAGGCATTGAAGGTGCTCGGTGACAAGAAGGATGAGCTTGCCAATGAGTTGACTGTCCAAATGGGACGTCCCATTCGGTATACCGGCGTTGAGGTCACCACTGCTGTCAAGCGTGGCGAGTATCTTGTCAAGATCAGCGAGGACACTCTCAAGGACACACCAGGCGAGGAGGAAAAAGGGTTCAAGAGGTTCATTCGCAAAGTCCCCGTTGGTCCTGTCCTTGTCATTTTCGCCTGGAACGTAAGTTACCTTGGTCCAATCAAGCAAGAAGTGGGCAGTCGCTTATGCTCGCTGTAGTACCCATACTTGATCCTGGTCAACTCCATAGTACCGGCGTTGCTTGCAGGAAATACCGTCATCCTGAAGCCATCTCCTCAGACACCAACGATTGTCGAGCAAGTGGCCAAGGCCTTTACTGAGGCTGGTCTACCAGCTGGTGTCCTACAGTATTTCCACTGTGGTTCGCCTACCATGATGGAATCGATCATCCGCAACCCCAAGGTCGCCTTGATTTGCTTCACTGGATCTGTAGCAGGCGGTTTAGGCGTACAGAAGGCAGCCTCCGACCGCATCGTCAACGTTGGCTTGGAGCTTGGCGGCAAAGATCCTGCGTATGTCAGAGACGATGTTGACATTGTCTGGGCCGCAGAGGAGATCGTAGACGGTTCTATCTTCAACTCCGGTCAGAGCTGTTGCGCGATCGAGCGCGTGTACGTTGATGAGAAGATCCATGATGATTTCGTCAAAGCCGTACAGAAGGTACTGGAGGGCTACAAGGTCGGCGACCCTCTGGACAAGGAGACACAGATCGGGCCCGTCATTTCAAAGCGTTCAAAGGAGGCTATTGAGGCACATATTAAGGATGCTGTGAGTAAGGGGGCCAAGGATGACACCCCTGAAAATGCGACATTCAAGAATTTGCCGTCCAAGGGCAATTTCGTCAAACCCACGTTATTGACAGGAGTCAACCACACAATGGACGTCATGACAGAAGAGACATTCGGGCCAGTGATTTCTGTCATGAAGGTCAAGACGGATTCAGAGGCCGTCACGCTCATGAACTCTAGTGAATTTGGACTTACCGCCAGTATCTGGACGAAGGATACTGATAAGGGTTACGAGCTGGCCCAAGAAGTGGAGGCTGGAACGGTCTTTGTTAATCGTGCCGATTTCCCGAGCCCAGTAAGTACCAAACCAAATCAATCCATCCTTCTACCACCCTATTTTCACACTACTAATGGAATGCAGGACTTGGCATGGACGGGTTGGAAGAACTCCGGCAAGGGTGTCACTCTGAGTAAATTTGGCTTCGATCAATTTGTCAAGCTGAAGAGCTACCATCTTAAGGACTACCCTAAATGAGCAGCTTCTGAGTTAGAATGAATAATTATAAACAGTAATACACTCATGGAATACACCAATGTTGGAATAGAGCTGTCAAATATACCACGGTTCCTCCCAGCCCGACAAGTGATATTTGTTGGTTATACAGAGCAAGTCACTAAAATTTCGACGACAAAATCATTAGTCAGAGAATAAATTGTGATTACACGACGTACCTTCTTGAACTAGACAAGAAGATTTTCAAGTCCTCAGTTTGCCGCATTGAGCGGTGCAAGACCAGAGAACAGACATCTACTTCAAACCGTGTCGATCAACAATTCGGTTAATCAATGCAAAGCTGACAACTGGTTTACGGAATAAAGCCTAAATATGCAAGCCATTATCGCCCTATGGCAACCACCCACTATATTCCTTGAGCCCTTCAGACCTGACTCCGTCCAACTCTCCTTTCACCTCTAATAATCTCACGTTTTCATTATGGTCCTTACTCCAGCCCTTCACATAGTCTCTAACCCGCTGTTCAGTTGTCTCATCATCCTTCATCAATATAGCGATTGCATCGTGCCCTCCTGCACCAGGTACAACTCCATTGTAAACGCCCTCCACCTCTTTCAAAGCGTCAAGAAGTGCTGTCTGGCTCTCTGGCTCAATGGGCACGCTGCTCTCCGTACCCATTGCACGGATAAGCTCACGGATGTTATCCACGGCTTGCACGATGCCTTCGGTCTTCCCTTCGGCAAGAATGCTGCCTAGCGCCAAGTTCCTTTCCTGCAGCGAATCCCATATCTTCTTCGAGCCTTCGGCGTCTTTTTCTCTCCAAGAAAGAACCTTTTTCACCATACCCACCGTCTGACTGCCGCAATCGACATCACACATGCGTAGTGCCACACCCCGCGGCAGTCTGACCCCCTCCTTACTGATTTCGTAATCCCAATCTGGACTCGACACAAGTTTTGACAGCGCGGGTGCAAAACCCGGGGTCCCGGGTGCAGGCAGGTTTTGCAAGAGTGATGGGCTAAAACGCCTATATCGACAACTCCCATAGACAGCTGCGGCAATGTCAAATCCTGACCCGACCTTGCCTTGCGCAGCGCAGTGAGCAGCTTGTGCGAGGTTGTGTAGTACCCTCTTTCCTTCCTCAGATGACACATCGAACAGTGACTTTGGCAAGTAGTGGCTAAGAAGTGCAGCGGTTAAAGACGTCACGATAGCAGCTGAGGACCCCAGGCCGGTCTTGTTGGCATCCTTGAGTGGTGTTGGGAATTTGGCGAACCGTGTAGGGTTCTTCTCTGTTCCAGTCATGGAATGAGGCTGCGAGTAATAATCATTATCCGCCAGTACGGTGAGTTGCACCGGAGCTAGGCTATGAGTTGGCTTGACCAGGGTTGAGATATAGGTCAAGACATAGCTGAGGGTTGTCTCCACAAAAGGGTTCGCATTTATCTCTGAGCCGCTATTAATAATGTTAGTAAGGTATTGTCACCAACGCCATAAAAATATGAATGGTAAATAGCGGAGCGACACAGGCGTACTCTCTCCGCGAAAGGAGCCGGGTAGGATGATTCGATGTACGCCCGGATATGAAGACTTGATAGCGTTAAGCCATCCAAAAACCACTGCGTAATAGATGATCAATTTGACTAGACTTACACTTGAAATTGCGTGACCAAGATGCCACCATGCTCCGGCACAAGATGATATCCATACCGCCACTGCGACTCGAGGAATTGGGGGCTGGTCACAACGATCTCTTGTAGCTGGACACCCTGGCTGGTTTCGATCTCCCGCGCGATGGCATTGATCCGGGCACTGAGACCGAAGACGAGCGCCGTGTACTTCCGGTCCAGAACCAGGTAACCACCCGCCAAGAAGACCTTGCCTGGTGCGGAGACGGCGGTCGGGGTTGAGCCCGGCATTGGGGTTGTGGTGGTGATAGGCGAGTTATAATGGTTGGCTACCGAGACCGACCAATAGAATGCAGATCAACGATGTGTTTACCGGGATAGTCGAGATCACCGGGCGGTTAATTGATCGTTCAACCAGAAAGAAGAAAGTCAAATCTGCAGAGAGACGACGAGATGAGTGGTGAACTTTTTGGATCTCAAAGATTTCCAAGTTGGGCTGCACGATTGCGGGGCCCGACCTGGTGTCAGCAAAGTGGAGCCACCGCAGGACGGAGTATTGCGGTATTGGGATTATTGGGATGAGAGCTTTGCAGCTGGAGATGGTACTACGATATTCTCATTGCGAAGGATTGGATCCAGCGAATCCAATGATTCCATGATGACGAGATGGGGGCACGGCATTTCCAACTGACTCGGAACCGTCCTGGGAGATGACCCCTCACTCCTGGCTCTAGCCTCTTTTTCTATAGCTGTCCTAAGTTCGAGCTCAGTCAACGCGCAGTCTTGGCACCACTGATTGCAAAAATCCCGAGCGATTGCAGCTGCTTTCGGGCTTGTCATGAGTAAGCGATTGCAATTAAACTTTAATCAATTCATCTGATGTCCTCCTAGCGTCTTGTCTCTATCAGCAAGTATCTTCCCGCTCGAAGGACACGGACAGAGTGCCCTCGAAATCTGATGGCACTGCCTATGAAATGTTGTGAATATAGTGGTCACGCAGCATCGTACCGTATGTGACGTTCTGAGGCTCCAACCCTGGCGCAGTCACATTGGCCGACAGATAAGGAAGATTTGCGAATCCACTGATACTTACAATCGCGCTCCTGAAGGACTGAGGAGGAATGCCAGAAAGAGGCAAGGTGAATATGTCTGTTCCTTCCTGAGTTGTGTTTGGGTAGGAGACTCTAAAATATCCCTCGCCGATTCTGAGGTACTAGTCGATGCACTGGGATACAATGAGAAAAACCCGTTATACGGGTAAGATGTATGATTCAGGATCCGAAGCCCAATGAACGATTGCCGGTATGAACCGGTCGCCTCGGTTTACCGTCTCATTCACGGTTTGCCCTCCGATCATGACTCATGTGCTAAGCCAGGAGGATGCGACGCGGTATTGGTGCGTTTCGAGATCTTCGTATATGGTTCTGTTGACCAACCGGCTGCCCTCCCATCAATCCTTGACTTCAATGCAGCGCCGTCTCTTCATCGATATACTCGCCTACGGTATCCATGGTCAAAGACAAGGATCTCCCTGGGAAACAACATGGAGCAGATCTTCTTCCCCTAGGGGTGGCTGGGGACCGTCCGTACATGTACTCGCTTTCGAACAGACCCCACCAGAAGAGAGAAATAATAGCCGAGTGCTTTGTGGCATCTCGGGTATAGGCTCGGTCGTATGGCACAACTATGTCACCAAGATATGGATTGTAGTGGGCTGCAATATCCTTCCACATCTCGGATATGATAACTCTGAGCTGTTAGTCATGGGAGCGCTCCTTGGTCCATAGGCAGTATTTGCTCCCAGTGCCCACATGTCCATGCTGTAGTAGTTTGGTGCGTTGTACTCTGACAAAACATTCTGCCCCGTCTCTATCAAACAAATTCAAAATCCCACTGCCTTGGTTCCAAGCGAAGCCGATGAACATTTGGTTATTGAGACGTTCGCCGATCCATCCGACGGTAAGAGCACGCATTGAGCTGGGATTCGAGTAACCAAGGATAAGGTTGTCGCCCCCGGGGTAAGAGCATTTCGTCGCATGGCTCCCACACCATTTATTGCCAGAGATGTTTCTATGCGTGAGATCAAGTCGTCATCAAGAAGATGAGAAAACTCCTCCACAATTTGGACAAGGACAGTGCTGGAGTCTCATGTCAGCGATCAAGTCCATTCACTAACTAGTGCAAGTTGCCTACCCGACGAATTCTCTCCAGTTAGGACCATAAATATCGTAGATTTTCGGGGGATAGAGATCACTGTCAGGAGTAAGATACGGGGCGACTGGTGAGAGTCTGTACGGCCCATACCGCGCCGATTCATTGTCAGTCATTTGAGTAGACAAACCAGTATTATATTAGTTCATTTGTTCCCGACTTCATCGTGAATCAGAGACTTACACGCCCTCGATGCTAGCAATCGCATTCTGCACATCGTCTCCTTGATTTATGTAGAGTAAGCCAGGAATGTACCATGCAGTGAACCGAGTGGACCTCGGCCCATTGTCTTGATACCATATGAAATCGTTGAGGCATCATATCCAGAGTCCTGGACCTGCATAGAGTAGTCAAACAAGCTCTGAGCAGTTATCTCAGATTGACTTTTATGCAACGGCTACGGGAAGTAATGTTCAACCACGAACCTGAGGTTAACTTCGACGATTGATTGTATTGAGTCGACGCTACCACCGATCCGCACAGGACCAATACGGCCCGTATCATACAGTATTTTGAACAGCCATGGCAAGAATCTAGGGAGCCTGGCAAAGCGTGTTCCTGAATGTCGAGCTGGCAAGTGACGGGAGCTGGGGCGAAGAGCCAGGCATTGAAGCCTCCCATGCATGTTACATCCTGGCTTGTTTACATCGTCATCTCTGCAATGAATAGCCGATGATGCTTGTCAGCGAGCGCTTCGGCACTATCCCAGAACCCATGATCTAGTTATCCCATCTTGTTATTACCCACCGAGGATGGCAAGTTCCAACCGCTTGGGTGACGACTGGGTATATGTCTTGGCTGGGCCTTGACCGACAGATCATCGTGACTATGTCGGGCCAGTCCGCATTGTATAGCGGAGCCCCACTCGAGCAATGCCAAAAGATGGAAGCTAAATAGTGATTAATTACTGGCTGACGGAAAAATTGGTCCGTGGACTTCCAATGGAACCATGCCGGGTCGGCCCCGAGGTTTAATGCTTGTGGTCATGAGTTGAACGTGGGCGAGATTGAAGTACTGGTATTCAGGAGATAAGATGCCAAGAGCGGCCACTACCAAGAATAGTTATCAGAGATAGATAATGTTGAGATATAATCTCAGGTTCTCTCCAAGATGTACCGCCGGGCTGAACGAGAGGTATGCGTCTTGCGACAAAGTTTCTTCCAGGCGTGCAGTGGGTTTGAGAACTCGGTATAGCCACTCCCAATAGCACCATTGCGGCATCATAATGCGGGGAATGTGCTAATTGTTACTATCACTTCGGTGCCATTCCCTGCCGATATCCATGTCTAAACTAATTGGCCATCCCGGCAGGCAAGTTTATACTTCCGAGCGCTCTCTGCTGTCAATGGCAGGGTGATGTCAACCCTTTGCTCGTATCAATCGATGCTCACGCTCTTTTTTTCTACACACATTAACGCTGGGCGACACGGACCATGTTTCAGTTTCCTTGGAGACCGAATTATCGCAATGGTGCATTGTAGTTGGCAAGTTCCTTCCTGGCCGCTCGGTACCGTGATCCCCGTCCCGCCTTGGCAGTGCCGCCGGCTTCTATGCCGGATCGGTCTCAATAGCCCGATCTAGTTGCAGTCACTCTCGAAGCAATAGTCCCTTCCACATGATCTGAACTATCCTATCGTTCGATGCACAATATCTTACTCCGCTTCCGCTGGTTTGTTACCTTGTCCAGGCAGAATTTCAGCCCGGAATGGCGGGTCTGGTTTTCAATATGCGGGTTCCAGTGGCCGAGAGTCCTCGAGATAAAGACCCAACAGTCGTCTACCTCGCCTCGCGCCATAGAAGATAAGAATACGCACCGTAATGCAGGCCGATACGTTACCGTTGGAATGGGCCGTAAAGCCTCTCTTCCTAACGATTTCATCTACCGGTATGGGCCAAATTGCCTAGAGTGGTCATCTTGCGGGACTTTCTTAATCCGATTATTCGTCATAATCAAAGGAAAGAAGAAATTTTCTCTCCACAGTGGCTATTTGCATCAAAGAAGAGAAGAGGAGAGTGACCCAACATGGACACGGCGGAAGGGATTCCAGTCAACGTGGACGCTGCGGTCCTCTTTCGTAATGCCAGTATTTTAAAGCTAAATTGTATACTGGTTCTCTCCTTAATTTCATCTCACACCACTGGATTCGATGGGCCGATGGTAAGCTTTGCCGCAAGTTTATGGGAGCTCGGGCATCCGATCTATTGACACGGGCTTTCTGGATGAATGGGCTCCAGTCTTGGGCACGTGGAACAAGGGATTCGGGAACCCTGGGGCAAGCGATCCAGAACGTCGGCCTGTTAGTCGGCATGCCCTTTTGCGCCTGGATCTGCGACACATGGGGACGAAAGCCCGCGCTTTTTGGAAGCGCATTCGTCCTCATTATAGGTGTAGCCGTTCAGACTGCGGCTCCTCTGTGAATCATGGAGCTGGCGTACTCGACACAACGCGCCCCCTTGGTTTCCATATACAACAGTCTCTGGGGCTTGGGCGCACTGATGGCAGCCTGGACAACGTATGGAACCTTCAGGATTGAGAACGACTGGGCTTGGCGGATTCCATCAATCCTTCAAACTCCTTCTGGCATATTGCAGCTCTGTCTTTATTTCCTTATCGAAGAGTCCCGTTGGCTCATCTCCAAGGAGCGCGACGTAGAAGCCGAGAAACTGGTAGCGAAGTACCATGCTAACAGTAATGCTATGGATCCCATGGTGCCCCTGGAGATGGAGGAGATTCATACCGCTCTGCGATTTTAAGATGGAAGCAAATAAATCCACCTCTTAGCTAATCTTCTAATCTACGCCAGGAAACCGCCGCCGCTTCTTTATTATCTTGGTGGTTGGGCTCTTGAGCCAATGAAGCGGTAACAGGCTTATTTCTTATTATATCATCCTGATATTGAATAGCATTGGATACACGCCAGAAAGCACGCAGACGTCGATAAATACGCTCGTGACACTGTGGTCGATGCTTTGGGGGCTAAGCTTTTCGTTCTTTGTCAATCGCTGCCGCAGGAAAACCCTGTTTCTCACCTCGACTATCGAATGCTTGATGGTTTGTATTGCATGGACGGCGTTAGAGGCAAGCCACGAAATGTCAACAGATTTGAACGCCGATGGAACGGGCGGCCCAAGTGGTATGGCGAAAGGGGTTGTGGCCATGATTTTTTCTTTACCGTGCTATCTTCGCCATCGGTTTCGGAGCGCTGCAGATAACATATATCGTCGAGATTCTACCATTTAATCTCCGAGCTAGAGGACTGGTATTGTACAACCTATGTCACGTTGGTATTGATTTTCAACCAGCACGCGAACCCGATTGGAGTCACAAACAGTGGCTGACCCGTGTCGATACTGTCCCCGAATAGGCAATGAGAAAGCGGATTCTAGCGGATCTGAAGCTATTAGATTGTTGGTCCAACGGCTTCTCCTTGAGGGTATAAGTCTAGTCTAGAATACTGGATATTTATGTTCAAACAGATGGTTTCAGCACGATGTTATCAATGAGCCTCACTGACGGACCACCGTTATGCCCAAGATCCTCTCCAGGTTGAGATGATTCGACTGGGAGCATCTTGATGGCACCACTCAGGATTCCCCCTTTCGCTGAATCGACTTCTGTCAATTCCTGCATTGTCTCGGGGTCTGACAGCGCGATGTAGTCAACCTCGTACTTGACCCTCTGGTCCGGAGTCAGTGCCATCTGCTCATTAAGAATATCGGTTGTAACTTTGGTGGCAGCACCCAATATCGATTCCCGGTCTTTCTTGCCATCTGCATACGCACTTTCAGCTGCCTTCAGTGCCCGATTGAGGACGGTGGCTACTTTCCTCCTCCTTTCGCCTAGGTAGACATTTCTCGAGCTAAGCGCCAATCCATCAGCCTCCCTCTCTGTCTCGCCGATCTGGACATCGATCGGTAGCATAAAGTCCTTAGTCATCTTGCGGATGACGACTGTCTGCTGGACATCCTTCTGTCCAAAGTACACCTTCTCAGGCTGCACAATATTAAATAGCTTCATGCACACGGTGGCAACACCCCTGAAGAAGGTTGGCCTGCTCGCGCCCTCTAGAACCTCGCCGACGGGTGTCAGTGTAACAAAGGAGCCCTTTGAGTCCACCTCTTGGCCCGGAAACCCAGACGGGTATATCTCAGCAGTAGTGGGAGCGAACACGGCGCTTATTCTCCCCAGATTACCGCCGTCGTCCGCAAGCTCCCGGTCAAGGTCTGCCAGTATCCGACAGTCGTTTTCCCAAGTCACAGGATAGCTTGCCAGGTCTTCTTTCACCCCGAACTGCGCAGGGTTTACGTAGATCGAAACGACGACGTGATGGGTATCCCTGGCGGCAGCGCGAATGAGAGACAAGTGACCCCGATGCAGGGCGCCCATGGTCGGCACGAGCGAGACGAGGCGATGGTCGAGGAGGTGTGGCCGGCGCCATGTTCGGACGGAATCTACGGTACGTAGGATACGGATCGATGAAGAGGGGATGGTCTCTCTGGGTGCCCTGCGAGACGAAGCCACCCCGCGGGTGAAGGACGAGGTAAGCATGAAGGCACGCGAGCTGACAGCCCGTGGGATTGGGCGAGCAAACATAGCTGCGGCAATGATTCAAGTCGACAGAAGAACAAAGAGATGATAAAACCGGTTCAAGGAGGTGTTCGCGGGGCACAGAGAGCCATCGTGTTGACTCAATGGCGCAATGAGGCAGCTGTGATGGTTTCTGCAGCGGAGATTTGGGTCTAGTGGAGGGTCGCTACGATTTTTGGGCCTTTTGGAGCAATCGTTGTAAGCTGGAGCTGAAGCGCGGCCCAGCCGGATGGATATTGTTACTGATCAGTGATTGTATACACGTCCACCTGGCAAGGCAGGACAACAAGTAACATCAATTTACATGTCCTTGCATGTATGGTTGTTTTCGAGACATCGCAATAACGAATGCAGATTGGATGTTCTTTTGCAGATAGCTCCTACAGTATATGGCAAAAATTATGCACCCCTGTCGGGTATCTTATCGAGGACTTAAACTAAATGTAGTAAGGCGTATGCATCTATGCCATCTTCTATACTTGTTATCTCAATAAGATACTTGACAGGGGTGCATAATTTTTGCCACATACTGTACACGTATCTCGAGATTTTACTCCCAATGTACCTAGCTCTCAACCATCTAACTAGCTGATCCATACAATGTACCTACTCTACCACTTGTAGTGCGGGTCTACCAGCTGGTTGATGTCCTCGGGGAAGGGACAAAAAGCTCCCTCCTCGAATCGCCATTGCCTCCTCTCCTAATCCATAGAAATCCAATCCAGGCTATGTTTGGGAAATACTGGTGTAGAGTATCAGCTGTAAGCTCACAGTTCCGTCGGCATATATGTAACGTTTCTAGCTCTCTGAGAACGGTATCGGGAGGACGGGCGGGGCTAGACCACAGGACTCCAGCATTGCAGTGCTCTTATGCCAGCGTGGGGTCCTACGACCCGCTAATGTACATGTATGCAGTGACGTATCCGCAAGCGACCAAATAAACGGCACCTGCAAGTGACCCCTGGCTCGAGCTCGCATGCACTTTCCAGGGTCCAGTTCCTTGTGCGACAGCAACTACCCGATTCCGTATGAGGTGGGATTAGCATACCGTGGTCGCAATCAGCGTCTTTGAACCGTTTCCAACTCAATTTCTAGCCACACTTTCCCTTAGACACGACTCACAAATTCCTCTATGACACATTTCTGAGACCTCGAGCTTTCACAGCTCCTATGCTACCCTAAAATGGCACGACTACTCCCTCGAGCAGCTCTGGGCTGGTTGCTGCTGGAATCAGCAGCGGCTCAGAGATACGGGGCTTCCGAACAGCAGCCGCTCGGCCACTTCCATTACGCTGAAGCTTGCCCCGATTACACACAATACTCGAGCTTTTCCCAGTACGTGACTTTCTTGCCCCAGAAAGCTATTGTAGACGCCAGAATACCCATGACTGATTGCCCGTCTGCAGCCGTCCTTTGAGTGAGGGCCCTCTTCAACTTCCTTACCAGCGGCCCGCGCCTCAGTGCCGGACATTTCAGTCAGACGCCATTGAGAAAGTAATCGAGGATGTGACATCACGTATGAGAGACCCGGACCTTGCGCGCCTATTCGAGAACGCCTTCCCTTCCACCACAGATACCACGGTCAAGTTTCACACAGACGGATCGTCTGACAAGAAAAAGAAGAAGGGCAAGAAGGGAGACTATGACGACCTCAAATGGGAAGGGCCACATTCGTTCATAATCACGGGAGATATCATTGCTGAGTGGCTTCGTGACTCGACAAATCAGCTGACTCCGTATCTGCCGTTGGCAAAGAAGGACCCCTCGATATTTCAGCTGATCCTAGGTGCTGTCAATACCCAGGCTGAGTATGTCATTGAGTCTCCTTACTGCAATGCTTTCCAGCCGCCACCAATCAGTGGGCTCCCGGTCAGCCAAAATGGGCAAAACGACGTTGTACACCCGATTTACGAGCCCTCCTTCGTCTTCGAGTGCAAGTACGAGTTGGACTCTCTGGCACATTTCTTGGCCTTGGGCAACAATTTCTATGAGCACACTGGATCAACAGACCACCTTAATGGTCGTTGGTTTCTAGCCTTGCAGACGTTGATGAATGTCCTTCAGCAACAGTCTCAGCCAACTTTCGACCCTGAAACAGGACGCTACTGGAGAAACGATTACACCTTCCAGCGTAGCACGGATACTGGAACCGAGACTTTGAACTTGCGTGGTACAGGCAACCCCTTGAATGATGGAACTGGTCTTGTGAGATCAGCATTCAGACCAAGTGATGATGCTACAATCCTCGGGTTCTTCATTCCGGCCAACGCACAAATGGCCACTGAGCTGAAGCGAACGGCGGCAATGCTCAAGAAAGCCAGCAAGGACGCCGTCTCTGAGGCAGTGGGTAAATGGAGCGACAGAATTACCAAGGGCATCTGGGAACATGGCGTGATTCATCATAAAAAGTTCGGAGATGTGTTCGCTTACGAAGTTGATGGTTATGGCTCTTCTATTCTTATGGATGATGCCAACTACCCGTCGCTTCTAGCTCTCCCTCTCATGGGATTTGTCGATGCCAATGACGAAACATACAAGAACACACGTAAGATGCTTCTTGCGAAGGAGTCGAATCCATATTATTTGGCTGGTCGTGAGTTCCATGGTATCGGAGGTTAGTTTCCATTCTCAAAATTGAAACCACTCGCTAATATTGTTGCAGGACCACATATCGGGTTGCAGAATGCTTGGCCAATGAGTCTTCTAGTCCAGGCGCAGACGTCAGACAATGATACTGAGATCCTGGAGTGCATTGATTTGGTTTTGAAATCCAGCAAACTGGGTTTAATCCACGAGAGTGTAGATGTCAATAGTGTTGCCTCCTACACCAGAAGTTGGTTTGCCTGGGCGAACGGCGTGTTTGCTACGACAATTCTTGATCTGGCGAAGAGGAAACCGCACTTAATCTTCACAGACGATACGCCATATGAGATATGAAGAAAACCAATATGAGAACGGTTTCCGAGAATCTTAAAAGAAGAAAAGATAAACATATTACCAAGGAGCTGAGATTGCAAAAGTCCGACTTGAATCTATTTTGGCAAGAGGCCTGAACTCGCCAGTTTGTCAATCAGGATCACTGATCCAAGATCGAAGTTAGAGTGTTTCTTAGATGTTTGTTCTCAAAACCTCTATTTCCTATACCCTCGAGTGTCCCGAGCAAGTACCCACTAGCACTAGTTCCTGTGTAATTCTGCATGGGTGCAAGTAATTATACAGAGTAACTAGACAAAGCATTGATATAATATGCTTGAGGAACCGTGTTTTCAAAATAACGAATCTATATCTCGCGGGGTCTAGAACACATCACATTAATTGGCCCGAGGGTCTTGAAGGCAAGAATACATGTGAGGCAAGATATATGAGGTTGCTACTGTTCGAATCAAGACAATGATATGATCTTTGGTGGTTCTACTATACCTGGATTTGTGCATATCAGAGACGTATGTAGATTAACAAGTCTGGTATTTGGGAAAGCTTAAGCAGAAACAACCGCAGGGGTGATATTACTGGGACCTGCGATATCCTACAGTATAGCTGTTCTATGGGCAATTGCGTCCAGCAGCATCCCTATGGGGCTTAGCGCTAGATCTGGAAGCACAACGTACACAACAGCCAATGCGATCGAGCTGCCACGCGGCCGCACACCGATCTTGGCTGTTCATCGACCGTCTCGTGTCATATTAAAATCTCACGGGCCCACAATGTCTCTTGAGTGGTAGGTACGGCTTATGTCACCTTCTCATCGATCTTCCTCATGCCTGTGACTGACAATCGCTGATACTTGATGCAAGGTCATTTCTGCGAACAGTGGGCTACCACTTCAAGAAGCTCCCAGTTCCAACCACCGACTGCACTGGCAAGGTCGCCATTGTCACTGGTGCCACCGGGGGATTAGGACTTGAGGCCGCCCGTCATTTCGCGCGCCTCAATGCCAAGAAGGTAATTCTAGGATGTCGGAGCGTTGAGCGCGGGGAGGCGGCCAAGAAGGCCATTGATGGCTCCCTGCCTGACATAGGGCCCGACGTTGTCGAAGTCTGGCCAGTCACTCTTGACTCCTTCGAGAGCGTCAAAGATTTCTGCGCGCGTGCCGCTGGCCTCGACCGCTTGGACTATCTGATTGAGAATGCCGGCCTTGCTACGGGCGTCTTCAAGGAGCTGGAGGGCTACGAGGAGACCATCACGGTCAATGTGCTCTCCACGTTCCTGATGGCGCTGTTGCTCCTCCCCACCTTCAGAGATACGGCGACGAAGTGTAATGTAACGCCACATCTGACCATCGTGGCCAGCGATGCACACTACTTCACTTCCTTTCCTCAGCGGAAGGAGCCGAACATTTTAGAGTCACTAAAGGGGGACAAGGATATGATGAACCGATATTACATATCGAAGCTGCTGGTTGTCCTGATAGCCCGTAAGTGTCCCGTAATCCATGTGATGGTCTACCAGTACTAAGATGTCACTGTTTAGGGGAGTTGTCCAAGGACATTGATTCGTCCGCAAAGCCTCGCGTGATCATCAATACTGTCAACCCCGGCTTCTGCAACACTGACCTGTGGAGGAATGCACCGTGGCCTCTGCAGTCTATCCTCCGAGTCTTTGGTCGTCTTGTGGGTCGAACAAGCGAAATGGGTTCTCGTACTTTGATGTTCGCCGTGTTCGCGGGCGATCAGTCGCATGGGAGATACTCTGGAGACTGCGAGGTACGAGATGAGAGCAAGTTTGTAAGAAGCGACGAAGGTTACGTCACTGGACGCAAAGCTTACGACGAGGTCATGGCTATTCTTGAGTCGACCGCGCCTGCCATCGCTCAAAATGTCTGAAGGGTTATCGAGTTTCCTACGCTAATATTTGGTGATATCGCTAAGAGATTCGAGAGCACCTTTCTGATGCATGGAGGATAGAGCCTTGCATGTCCTGAATCGCGTGATTTGGTCGGAACCTGCTCTCTCTGCCTAGAAGAAGCCACCCTGATAATCTAGCCATCAAACATAAACTCCGAGGCTGCTGTATAGTACCCAACCGAGAGGACGATATCGGTGCCACTACTTTGTAGTCGATAGTCTTTTTCACACCGTCTGCCACTATAATACCCATGTAGAACATCCCATAGCTTCCGTATCGAGGTTCGTTAGATTCTGCCGTTTACCTTCCCTTCTTTGCCTTCTTTTTTTTTCCTTTTCTCTTTTTCCTTTTTTTTCTTTTTTTCCTTTCTCTATTTCTTTTTACCTTTTTTTACTTTTTTTTACCTTTTTTACCTTCTTTACTTTTTTTCACCTTTTTTACCTTTTCTATTTTTCCAACTTTAAGCTGCTTATTGCTGCCCGTATCGATGTTCGTAGGAGTCTGCCACTTAATCTCTTCCTTTTCCTCTTCCAATTCCAAGTTACTTATCGCTGAACTTGATGAATGTGATTTGCAGCTCCACGGGTCAGAATATCCTATAAATATGTTGCCCCCGGCACCACGAGGAGTGTAGGGTGACGCGACAAGATCGTCCGTGTCTCTCCGTGATGGCTGCGAGCCAGGATCCTGTGGCACGATAGGACTGGGCTCGTCGGACATCCTGGGCGGGCTAGAAGGAACAACAATTTTCTAAGAGTATTTCTGGCGACGAGGAGTGTAGGTATGTTTGTGATAACGCCCGAAATAATTGGCGGGCTGGCCGTTAGGAGCAGTTGTCGATGAAGCTTTTTATACAAGGACCGACGATCGGTTGTGAACAACCTCAATTTGTCAACTAACGCATCGCCTCCAGCTCTAGAAGTGAAAGCGAGTCGGATGGACGTTCTCGAAGTAAAATGTTCGTATTGTGCAAAAATTAAGTACTGGCGAGTTTGTTAAAGGTGGAACGAAGCGATAGATTAGAGCAAATAAGACACTAAAGATTATTTGCGTCCAAAGCAAGAATTAAGAATAGAAGGCATCAACTTGCAAAAGTATTTTGATGCGCACCCCTCCAAGCCTAATGCCTAAGTTATAATTAATAGAGCGCTACCTTACATTTACTTTTAAACTAATAATGCTGCATCCCGTAAAGGATCCTTATAACAGAAGCTCATAATAATAACAACCCCTTTTAGATGTAATTTCACTTAAACTCGTCCATCTGCTTCTTTTTGTCACCTTCAACCCTACCCTTGGCAATCCCATCATCACCTCCCTTTTTGACAGCTTTAACGGCACGACCCAGCCTCTTGACTCCCTCTACCAGGTCGTCTTCGTCTTCCCACGCGAAACACAACCTGATATCGTTGTCCAGTCTTACCGCTTTCTCATCACCCTGCACCTCAAATAACTTCCCATGCCCAATGGCAAGATTCTCCGCACGACAGCGATCGGAAATGAGCTTCGCGCTTGGCCCTTCAGGGAAGTGCATCCAGAGGAAATAGCCACCAAAGATGTGTTTCTTCTCCCTGTCGCCTTCCAGACTGCTGAGCCGCAACTCGGCGCCTAGAGGGACGAGAACACGTTGAATTGCATCCACCATGAGAGCATGCCGCCTTTGGTAGTTCGGCTTGAGTTTCTCCTCGATGTGATGGTCCAACTCCCCGCTTTTCAGCAATTCGCATAGCATTGCGGCACCAAACTGGCTCGGCGCGCCACCCGATCTCGTAGAGCCTGTCTGCGATATGCCGAGCGTGAAATCTGGCGTCGCGTCGACCCAGCCTGTTCTCATACCGGGCCCCACGAGCTTGGAGAAACTGCCATTGCTGATTGCATGGCCGAAATGCTGGCCCGCAGGATCGTGTGGGCTGGGGCCGAGCTGGGTATCGATGTCCACCAGTCTTGGTAATATTGCCGCTTTCAATACCGAAGGATGCCCGGGCTCTGTCGGAGACGGAGACGAGGACGAAGAAACGATGGGCCACTGCAACATATCATACACGTCGTCGCAGACCACTAATGCATCCCACTTCCTCGCCAATTCAACCAGTCCCCGTCGCCTCGCAAGGCTCATCGTCTTGCCTGAAGGGTTTGAGAAGGAGGGCACGCAGTAGATCACATGCTTATAAATCTTCCTGTACGGCGCTGGATTCTTGTAGACGGGCTTCGTTTCCTCCCCTCTTCCATCATCACTCCCATCCTTCTCAAGCTTTTCAATCTCACGCTCGAGGTATGCAAGATCAATACCCTCGTTGTCTTCTGGCACGGCTCTCAAGCGCCCATCGAATCCGGAATCTCTGAAGATGGGACAAGCAAGGAAATAGCATGGCGCCACCATCCATACGGCTCGTGTATAGCTAGGGTCCGTGTAGCTCTGCAGCACACACGCAACGCTCTGAGATGCACCGCCAGTAATTGCAATTCTGTCTGCGGTCTCCTGCGTCCCGTAGAATCCAGAGAGCCATGATGCCAGATTTTCTCTCAGGGGCTGGTACCCGGGGTCTGGCCCGTATTGCAGTGCAGGTACGGAGATGGCTGGGTCAGAGAGCACAGCAGCCGAGGCCTTTTGCAATGCAGATGCCGGCAGCAGAGAAGGTGCAGGCCAGCCGCGGAGGAGGTTGATGGGCTTTAGTGACGAATTGGATGTATCCAAATGAGAAGCGTTACCTGGAGGCTTCTTGGTGGGCTGAGTAGTTGCCATAGTCCGCCGTGGTTGGGAACAAGGTTGAGGTCTAAGTCCGGTGGTCGCTTTAAGAGGTGCAGATGTGAAGGTATAGGGTCGAAGGCTTTTGAGCATTGCCAGGGCGTGGACTATATACAGGTGAATTGTGACAAAATTGAGGAGGATGAGCACTTCGGGCGTTGTACTAACAATATTGGATTTGAGGGGTCCATGGGCGAGTGGAGAAGGTCATACTGCCGACATACAAATAAGCCCATTTACATATTACATCACGGAATCAAACTCAAATTCCCGGCAGAATGGCTATAATGCGCTGTGAAATTAATTATTGGGTATCTTGTCCATCTATTCCTACCTAGCCCACGCAACGCTCTATCCTATAACCAATAACTAAAGGCCACTTTCCACACCCTGGAGGCATCTCACCAACCCCAGGTTCTAGAAGACGCCGTAAATACTGGAGGCTTCCACTGAATACGATCTGGGTCGATCAGATGTTTTTGCTTCAACTTTGACTTTTCCCTGTGTTGAATCATCTTTTCTGGAATGACCAATTTGTGCTCTCCCTTATGGTACACCTGCATCTTCAAGGCCTGTAGTGTATGTTCCACATCCTGGGTAGTCATAGCTAGTGCTGTTGATATCGATTCGATGCTAACTCTTTCATCGCGGTCATTGTTATCAAGCAGTAGGTCTAGCATGTTTTCGGACCAGTATTGGCGGTAACTTAGGAGTCCCAGATCGGAAAGGGGCTTTTCAGGAGACCCAAGCTTTCCCTCGATTTTGGAAAGTTCGTATGAGAATTGGATCAATAAACGGCCGAACCCCTTCCTCTGATACTGCGGCAGAGTTAAAATACAAGCCACGTTGTAGCCATCTGCACTCTCCTTTTCCTTGGAGAAGTAGCCGACGAGATGTTGCCCCTTCTCCGACTTCTGCGTCATGACATAAAACAAAAAGGGATCCACGTCATAGTATAGTGTTTTGTGGTCGAGAAACATTTTCGATATCAGACAGAGATTGCGGCACCAAGTGCGCTGACGCCGGCCGTCGATCTCGAAGAATGAGACGTAATCATCGCGGTAGATTTCGTTACCAGGAGGATGCTGCAATGTGCACTTGGCTCTGTGCCGATGGAAGGATTTCTGGTCGCCGTAGTACATGAGGCAGAACTCGCAGATGTATATCACGTCTTCCTGAGTGAACATTTCCGGATACGGTGAGAAGTACCAGGGGAACAGATCGTATCGGCCGAATTGTACTTTGGAGATATTTCGAATCCTCGCAAGCTCTGTTGGATTTTGTGTCATTGATCCTCCGGTCCTGAGTTTCTCAATCTCCGCCTCTCTACTGAATTCCTCCTCCTCCTTCTTGATCCCTGGAATCGCCTCATCGTCGTCCATGTCCATGTCATCGGGGCCGGCTGTGGGAGTCTCGCCAGCCTTCATTTCGAGATCTCTAGGTGTCGACGGCGCTTTCGAGGGGGGCTGCGAGTCGACAAAATCGGTCCATGGATGGGGGGTGACGGCCTCGGACGTTACGCTCTGCTCCCTCTTGCCCGGTCGCTTCTGCGCCTTCTTTGCGACAGCGGTCTTCTTAGGTGCCGTAGAAGCTTTCTTGTTCTTGCCATCTTTCGGCTTGTCCTTGTCAGGATTTGGCCACTCTACGTCTTGCTCGAAATCTATCCTTTTAACCGGCACCCATTCGTCGAGTCTCTTGTTGAAGTTATCGAAGTTGCAGTAGAATTGGCGGCCGCTTTTGGTATCCTTGATGCTCAGAATCTCGGCGCGACGGGCTTGTCCACCCTTCTCGACCATAGCGATGCAGCCGGCTCTGATGGTATCGGGCGTGGCTTTGCTCTTTTGGCGCGGCCCATCGGACCCGACTTGAGCGTCGCCATTCAAAACACCGGAAGCCATGATGAAATCCCGATGGCGCGGTGGTTGTCGTGATGGGCAAGACTGGAAGGCTGATGAAAACGGAGAAGTTGCAGTTGAGTGTGAACAATTGAGCGATGGAGGGGCAAGGCTGAACTGCCAAAGCTTCTTAGCCCACCTTAGCGTTGAGCGCACGACCTCGAGCGCCAATCACAGTGAAGACGAGCAGCATGAGCGGTGTATTGTTACACTAAACAAAGAGAGGTCCTAGGTAGCCCAAAAGTAAGTAATTTCTCATGGTTTGCGGTAACAGACCGATTACGTCTCTTTTATGCAGATAAACGCGACGTAATATTTTATCTATATTCAGCACGCGATATTTTATACAACCGTTAACTCCCATTCCAGATGTTTTGTTGGCATCCTCCAGTCCCAAACGCCCGGCTCCATGCATAATACAGCCTCCCAAGGTCAAATCACTTCGATTCAGTGTTTAGTGATGGGTACGAGTGCAACTACAAATGATTAGCAATACTCCCGAACATGCATCTTGTGGTGGTAGGGGACCAACTTGTTCAGTAAACGATACCCATTCTTCAATACTTCTCATGTATGGGTCTGTTCCAGAATCTGCTGTAGACTCATGCCCCCAAATAACAAGTTCGTCAAACTTGGCTTGACCAGTCAACGGTGCGACCTCGATGGCTTCGGGCAGCTCCTCGAGATCTGCACCTGTCTCCAATGACTTCGTCTGGGGAGTCTCGCGCTTCGTCTCGCCTTTCTCAGCTATCGATCCACGGTAGCCTGCTGGCAGCTTTACGGTCTTGCCGTGCAATTTGCGGCCTCTGAAATATGCCGTCTTGGGTCCATCTGAAATACTGTTTAGCTAACTTTGTGCCAAACGCGTTTTTTGGCAGTACCCACCGCTGCTCTTGGTCGGATTCCAATACGGCTCAATCGCGTCAACATCTCCGTCATGGTGTACTCGGCAAGGCAGCAGGTTAAGTTGCACCTCTCCCTGTTCCTGTGCAGCCAGGGACATATTTAACATTGGTTGAGACATTGTCAAGGACTGGCTTTATTTAAAAGTGGTGATCTTTGGAGATGTTGATTGGTGAAACGAAACTTCAAAGTTTCTCTTGACAAGACGCGCCTCAGCAGCTGCCATTTGCTAGACGCGTTAAGTGCCATGGCGGAGAATGCCGATAAGCTTATCGAAAACATCCTGATAGTCCAATGGAGCCCCACAAGCCTGTAGCAGCATCCCCGCGTGAGCCACTCCGACCTTCATGTCTGGTAAGAGGAGGATTAGGTAAGCTAGGATACCTATTATATCACTTTTCCGACAGCACTCATAGGGATTGCGGCAGCAAGATCACCCACTGTTATCCATGATTTTGTGGTAGTCTTCTCTGGGGCCAGCGCGGGCTGTCACAGCGTAGATATATCGAGCTTTCACTACGGTGGGCTCTAAAGGTGAACCCACAAAATCTTCTACGACGGTGAAACCTTGACTGTGATGTTCAGCATTAGTTACATATGTACACTTGAATCATCTGTTGGACACTAGCGCCGCAGCAGAGGCACGCTTGAGAGTCAGTGGGAACAATGGTCGAATGCAATGTTTCTCGAGTACAGCGGTGTGGCTCTTCTGCCATGCACGGCCGCGCTGGCATGTTTGCGCTGCAAGGCAATGCACATCGCCCTGCATTCGGATCATGACGGATAATCCAAAAGAAGCTGCCTCGATACAATCTAGGCTTGTGACTGGGCTGTGGGCTGCTGCTCCCCGCTCGCACGTCAAAGATCATGTTAATTCTCTACAGCGTAAACGTCATTCATGGAACGGCATCGCTTGTCGCTTACTAACACCGTTTCCTCCGCGAACAACCAACCCAACGTCGGAAAGGAACGCCGGTAAAGCATAGCCAGGAACAGTTCCGCTTCCGCGCCGTCGCTGCATGGATAGGGTCAAATGGCACCCACACTCTCCTCGCCTGTCTTCACTGAGACTTCCGTCAACAGAAGATGATGGATGGAGGTATATGGACGCAACTTTGCAGTATGTATCTAATCAATCAGTCGCTTCGAGACAGAACCGCCGCGGTCCCTATTAGTTCCGGTACCCACCATGCCTGTGTTGAATCAGCTGAACTCTACTGTCAAGAGTCCGGACTCTTCGTGATAGAACGATCCCGCGCCTTAACCATGCAGTTTCTCGATGGCGGTCGATGGGCCCAGGTCGTGGGCGCCAGTGCGTAAGCACAGCTTCAAACATCAGGCATAATCAGCAACCTCGGGGGTAGGTCTGGCCCTCGTGGGATTCCTGCTCGTGTGAAGCTTGTTTAAATGCTTGAAGCCTTCCGTGGTTACTCTAACCTGCTGTGTCACAACTCGTTGCCTATGATTGTAGATTGAGCTGTAAGCGTGGATCCTCTAATTGCCTCAGTTTATTGTGAGTTGATATAGTGCGTCCAGAGTCTACTTCAGACATCACACTTGGAATGCCACCAACCTTACTTGCTCTTGTGTTGACTTTACAACAACGTCAAAATTTCGGCTGCAGCTTTCAGGGGAGTGGAGCTGTGGCTCTGTCTAGTGTCTCACAGATCAAATTGCGTGTTTTATACCATACTTTGAGCGTACATATGTACTTTTGCCGCCCTTGCAGAAACATGGCACCGTCTTTACCCGCATTTGTGGTACAGCCATTTACACACTGAGCCGACATTGCACGTGGCGCCCTCGTAGTAGCCAAGCCAGCCGTTGATTATGTGTTCTCCAAGATTCAAAAAGGAACACGACACTATTATGGTCAAAAGCTTAGCTGAGAGATGAATGGCCTCACCAACGGGGACTGTGCGGAAAGACGGGTGGACAGTATTCCCCGTGTCGAAATTGTGGTCAGGTCAAAAACGATGCGTTCTGGATGCGACTGTTCTTGTTTGCCGATATGGGATTTGCGGAGTCATACATGCTGGGCGAGTTCGACTGTGCAGATCTTGCGGCATTCTTTAAGATTGGGTAATTCAGTAAATCTGCCAGTATAAATGCCTGCGCTGACACATTGAGCAGCTATTCGTCGTCAATAGGGATCAGATGAGCGACGGAACAACGTTGTTTTCGATACTCTAAGGGGCAATCACAAGCATAGCTTAGAACACAAAGACCTTATGCAACGCTCTACTGAATATTCAGGCGCAATAGGACATTAGCAATGTAATGTTTGCGGCCTTCTTGAAAGACATAACATATGCCTGCCCAATCTGGAAATTCTGAAGCTCTGGTATCGACGAATCGCTAGAGGAAGCTCAGATGACGAAACTGCAGCGATTCGACGGTGCCAATATCAAACAGTCTGATCATGTACTCGAGATTGGGACTGGATGGGGCTCATTCGCAATTAATACGGCCCGACAAACCGGCTGCCGAATGACGAGTTTGACGTTAGCAAAGGAGCAGATACGAGGCATATTGGAAAAGACAGAGGGAGTGGCTGAGAATAACAAGTCTCTGTTGATTCGACAGATGTCTTACCAATAAACAGCTTCATTAACAAGCACATCTTTCCGGGAGGCCATCTCCCTTGTATTACGCAATTCTTGAACCATATCAGCACCCAGTCACACGGGACCTTGATACAGTAGTTGAAAGCGTTGAGAATATTGGTGGTCTCTATGCCAGAGCATTACCGATCTGGAAAGAAAACTTGAGTAATCTTGAGCTGCAGATCAGGCCAGTACTCAAGCGCGAGCACCCGGCTATGACCCAGGATGAAATCGACGTCTTCAGGAGAAAGTAGGAGGTAAGCAGTCCAAAGAAGACGTGGAAATTTCAGATGAGTCTTTTCGAGATAACAGAATTAGTATTACTGTATTTCACCTACTGCGAGGCAGGGTTCGTGACGAAAACTCTAGCCAATGTCATTATCACAGCCGGGCGAGAAGGGGCTCTAGAGTTGATGGAGGACATCCCGCTCTAAGTTGCAGGTCCGTTGTTTGAATTCCTTGAAATCGGCAGGACAGTGGGAACGACTCCCCTATTTTTATATTAGCGTGCCACGAAGTGGAAATGGATTGGTCTAGAGTATAGGATCTTCATAACTCTGTAGCCATGTCTCTGCTCCAACTATGGAACGGCTTTAGACTTGCGCAAACAGGGTAACCATCAACTCTGCGACCCTGGGATTCGAATGAATTTACACGTCGAAGCAGCAATAGCACGATTTAGCACTCCCGTGTAACAGACCACAACAACTGCTGCTTGAAACGCTGCCCTCGAGTTTACTGGCTCACAATGATGCATGTGGAGCTACGCGGTGGCATACATAATGGATGTGCATAAAAACGCCCGTTGCAGGTGCTCAACCCCACCTTCTGGCGATTCACTACCCCTCAATCCAATGCCACAGTGGACACGCAACAGCGACACGACTGCGCTGCATCGAATCCAGACTAAAAGGACCCCTAAAGATTGACCGCTCATTCTCATATGTAGGTAGACGACTGGATCTCATCTGTAGGTGGATTGCTTCATTCAAAAAGTGCCTGGCGGTCTTGTTTATCAATTGTTGGGCTGCCACGTGATATTTGCCAGCAGCTAGTTTTTATATCTTCCTCAACCTCGACCCCAGCTTGTCGTAGCTTCTCTCCCTACTTACAACCACCAATTGCCCGCTCCATCTACCCGCTGCCGACCACGATCGCCATCTATCATCATGTCTGCTCCTGTCTTCCCCCCTGGCGGCACCATCCTCGACACCTTCAAACAGTCTTTCACGACCGTCCCCGTCGACAGTGAGAAGGACAATGCCGTCGCTACCGTCCAGTTCCTCGACGCCGCCGAGTCCTTGACCACCATCTTTGATGCCCTTGGCTCTGTCGCGTTCTCCCCCGTCAAGAACGACCTGACTGGCAACATCAAGAAGCTGCGTGAGCGCCTGCTGGCTGCCCCGGCCGAGTCCGAGACCGTTCAGGCCTTGGTTCTGAACGAGCTCAAGACCAAGAAGCACGTAGCTACCGAGGGCTTGGTTTGGCTGGTCCGGTAAGACCCCCACATACTATATAGCTATTGCTTCGCGGCTCTAGCATGTGGCCTTTGTTCCTTCGATGTATTCAGAGATTGGAATGCTAATTGGTCTATTTTCACAGCGGTCTTGACTTCACCTGCATCGCCCTCTCCCAGAATGTCAACAGCGAGACCGAAGAACTCGCCGACTCGTTCCGCGCCGCCTACGGCGCCACCCTGAAGCCGCACCACAGCTTTCTCATCAAGCCTGTGTTCAGTGCTGCCATGAGCGCCTGCCCATACCGCAAAGCCTTCTACGAGAAACTGGGTTCCGATCCCGAGAAGGTCAAGGCCGAGCTTCGACCCTATCTTAAGAGCCTTGAGGACATTGTCGCTATCCTCAAGGGATTCTTGGACCGCAAGGAGGCCAAGTGGTAAAGAGCTAGTAGAACTCTCTTGAAAACCTAGGAGGGAGAAGGCTGATGGACGATGATACGCATACTGCTTGTTGTACTGCGCTGTCGCTCATGCTTCGAGTGACCATTGCGAGACATATCCGGCACCATAGGAAGCTAGCTGATTAGAGGCCGGTTTGCGGGGTGAAAGCGCCCTTTCAGTAAAACAGACGGACAGGTACAGCTGACCTATATATTATCATCATCAAAGCTACAGTTATCATGCCTCATTTTTCATGCTTCTAAGCTCAAACAAGGATTCCACGCCTATTCTTCCTCTCCCCGAAAGAACTAAAATGAAGAAAAGATAGAGAACGAAGAAAGAATCAAGGCCATTCCGTTGCAACGCTATGCCTCTCAAAATACCAATATATACGTGAAGAATCCACCAACTCTGCTTTCAAATATTTTTATGTACTTCAGGAAATCCGCCGCGCCTTCACTCTAGCACCGCCATGAGACGCCCAGTAGGCATCGAGCTTCTGCTCTACAACATCGACATCGCTGTACGGCTTGAGAGCAGCCATGCTTTGTACTTTAGCCGTAATTGCATCTGGGGCGAAATCTGCAACAACAGCGGGTTGGGGTCGCCATCTCTGCTCCACTGGATCATTAAAGCGAGTTTCATTGTAACCCAGGTCTGTGAGCGTTGTGACATTGAAGGCGTCCATCATCCCGTGATCTTCGTGCACCAGGTTGTGGCAGTGGAACATATACAACCCGTCCCATGGCGCATATTGCGCTTCAACCGTGACAACCTCGTTACGGTCAAGCCAAACCACATCCTTCAGGCCCTGTGCCTCGTAGTTCTGAACTCCACGGTTTGTGCCTCCGGTTCGTGTCAGCACCTTGAAGTCTACCAAGTGCACGTGTATGGGGTGCGTCCAGCCGCCGGCTTCGTTCCTGAGCTCCCAGACTTCGATGGTGCCCCGAGGTGGCTTGGCCAGCACGCGGTTTGCTACGTCGTCGAAACCGACGCCGTTGATGAGCCAGCGGTCCTTATTTCTCTCGAACCTGAAGTGCTGGTCTATGGTGCTCTTTGTGGGCAGCGAGGGTACGTCACGTAGCTTCGTGGGCACCGTTGATGCATCGGCCGCTGCAGTGTTGGACACAACGAAACGCATCACTTTATCGGTATTGAGATAAGCCGTGTCAACACCGACGTTGGCATCTGACCGGAGCGTGATATTTTGCCCCTGGTAGTTGGTGAAGTCGAAGACCACCTCGTAGCGCTCCGCCATGGAGATGGAGAGACTGTCGGTAGAGGCAGGGCCAGACAAGAGACCGGTATCAGAGGCGATGACCTGGAACGGGATGCGCGTGCCCTCTGCAGCCTGACGCTCAAAGTACAGGTTGAACGAGCGGGAGATGGCTTCGTTCAGGAACCGGAAGCGATATTTTCGCGGCTCTACATTGAGGAATGGCCACGGCTGGCCGTTGACATGAACAACGTCACCATAGAGACTATCAGTCTCCCCAGCAGGACTCAGAAGCGTGCCGTCTGACTCGTACTGCTTCGCGGTCAGGATGAGAGGGATGTCGTATGTTCCATACCCAGAGGGCAAACCCAGAGCATCTTCTGCGGGGTCGTGGATGATGAATGCACCTGCCTGGCCAAAATAGGCGTTGACCGCTGTGATATCGATAGCATGGTCGTGGTACCACATCATCCGAGCTGACTGAGAGTTGGGGTAATAGTAGTCCTTGTATTGGCCTGGTTGGGTGGTGTCTTCTGCCCAACCATCCCAGGGAGATCTCTGGGAGGCCTGTCAGCACGTATTCTGTTCTTTCCCGCAAGCGAGGTTCAACTTACAGAAGGACTTCCGTGTAAGTGCACTGAGTTTGGTGTTGTTGAGTTGTTGATGAATCGGACCACGGCCTCTGTGCCTCTCTCGATGATAAACGTTGGGCCAGGGGCCATCCCGTCATAGCCTACGAGGTTGGTCTTGCCCTTGTTTGGATAAATTTGCTGCTGGAAGGGCATGATGTTGACCTCATAGTAATTGATAGGCTTGTTAGTAACCTGGTTGGTGACAGTCCTTCTCACCATGTCAATATTGATTTCTCATCAGAGTACAGGCATATACACCTACATTCTTGGGGACTTTACAGGGGGGATAGGAAGGGGATATTGGTATAGCCATGTGTATGGTTCACCTTCCCAGTCTTTGGCCAACACAGAAGGCAGGACAGCAACAAAGGCGGCCAGACGGCCAACGACAGGCAAAGACAACATTGTGATAAGCGTTTCAGAATGACTGGTTGTGAGGAGTCGCCGCACTACGTCTAGACTTTCGGACCTTTTAAGCTTAACGATACTGTCGGGTTGTCTTCTTGTTCCTGGCCATGTTGCTCACGTTCCCGGCCTTTTATACTTCGAGAAAGCAGCGGCCGCAGACATATCCACGTTGCTATAACCGTCCTGCCTCGGATAAGGGCAAACCGCACCAGCCAACATCATGCAGTTGACGAACGCCTCCTTAGGCTGGATAGAAAAGCTTTCCGTCCACTTTCATGCATCCGACGCTCAGTTCACAAGCTCACCCCGTATGACCCTTGCCCCGCGCAGCCGTCGCCTGGAGGCAGGTTGGAAGCAACATCTCGATAGTCACAATGCCACCCAATCTTGGCATATGTTCCAGCGAGGCGGATAAGTTGGCCCCACTGAGTCAAAAAATCTGAACAAGCTCTGCCATAGCGCTGACAAGGTAAACTTTCTTGCCAAGACGACAGGTCCCTAGATATACCTCGGGTCACCCGGCCTGCACACATGGAGGCTGAAAGAGCGGAATGTGGACTTACAAGCCTCACGCAGCTAATCGTTGAAATAGACTCATCGCGATTGAGCCCTTGCCGGGTGTTTACCAGACTATTGGTACCATACAGGACGGCCTTGCCTAATCGCTTGCTAGATGCATTGCTAGGAATGCAGCTTCAGCCTTTATCATGCCTCTTCTCCTAATATGCCCACATCAGTAATAGAGCTATGGGCTCTGCATATGAGCCCGTCGCTCGGGTATCGGGCCGCCGGAAGTTTTGATCATGATTGTTACGAGGATGGAGGTCAGAATTCTCTGAAAATAAGCTCCAGCAGATGCAGCTACCCGGCTAGGGGTGTTTGGCGTCATCGAGGCATGAGCTGAGCTTAATCGCCATTGGTGATCTCAGAGTTCCAGCTGACGTTAGAGGCTACGCCCAACGTGTCGCCCAGCGTTCTGGATCCCGTTGGCTTAGCGATGGGTTCTTGGGACTTCAGTTCTATGTTCTGACGGGTGAAAACAGCACGGCGGGCTGGCAAATGTTGATCGAAGCTTTGTGGAGGAGATAGAGTAATAAAACCGTTTAGCGGTGTCGCGTGCGTCGCTTAATGGAATATTCCTACTCCCGACTATAACACGTCTTATATTCATACGCCTCGGAACACGAGAAGCGAGGGACGACATGGGTTGTGCTGCTTCCCGCCAATGCTGTGCATCTTTAGTCACAGTATTCCTTCGCATGTGGATTTCGCTATCATTTGGGAAGCTGCGAAGCTGGCGGCTGTGACTTGCACATTTCACGTGCGCGAATGGGCAGGTTCTCACCGATACGACATTGTGGCGGGTGTAACCTCAGAATCCTACATTACCTCGTGGCAGGTGTATGTACGAGCTCGCATCCCACAGACTTACCATCGTCCCGGTACGCCTAGGGCCCAACAAAGCAAAAATTCAAGCTTAGAGTCATCGGACGAATTAGCGCTTATGCTAATCAGTCCCTAATGTCTGCTTATTGTGTTGTCTTCATATGGAGCATCATCTCTGCATAATAATCACACCTCCCTCAACTCGAGTCAGCAGATCCACTGAGCACGCTTGGACACAGTTCAGCTATACATACAGCACGAACGCAGTACTGAACTCAATGGCATAGCGCAACGATTGCAGGGATTCAGCTCCTAATGAGGCAAGTCCAGCTTTCTTACATCACCTGAAAAGCCATTGGGCTGGCTCCACCTCAACACCATCAAATAGATCATGGTTGCATACTCCATGGAAGAGTGCCCAAAGCCAGGAACAGTCTAAATTGCTGCTTTCAAAACCCCATACCGCTTTCCGGTAATGCTTATCTATGGCGTCGCGCCGCATCAGTTCATATTCGGATAGCAGTTGGTCGAGAATCTTAATGTGACGTATCGTGAAGATGTGTGCCAGGAGGATAGCATCTTCAATGGCGAAAGCTGAACTCTCCCCCTGTGGTGGCATCTTACGAAATAAGCTGCTAGTCGCTTGTTTAAGCATCGGGTGATGAGGCGGGTCTGGATCACTGCATGCGCTGCATCTCCAAGCAGTAGGACGCGGTTGCGTCGCCAGATGCCTCCGGGGGGCAGTTTGTATACTGGGTATAGATTCCACTCTCCATAACTTGAGATCAACTGACCAATGCCTCGGAGGCGGCTGTTCCCGAATCTCTCTATGATGTCTCTCTTCATCCCCTCTCCATCGTTCCCAAGTACCTTCCACCCATCTCTCAGATCACCTCCACCTCTAGGCTCCGGCATGCCCATCACTGATGCCAGAAATACTTTCGACTTCGTAGGTTCGAAGTAGGTGATCAGTAATGAGCCTCTTTGCCCCTGTAAGAGGGCAGTGCTCTACAAGGCAGACTCTCCACTTGAAAGGCTGACCCCGGTGCCTACTATTTCTACATGAGTGAAGCCCATTGCCACAACTCGACCGGTGTATGTTTCCAGCCGATCAGGTTCAACATAGAGTCTACGGGCTGTAGAATGCAAGCCAACGCATCCTAACACAACATCACCTTAGAGCCGCTCGCCACTGTCAAGCTGCAAGATCACTTTGCTTCCCCCTACCGAAGACGTGGTTTCCCTGATACCTGTGATCTTCGCCCCAAACCTCACTTGCACCCGCTGGGCATGTTCAGAACTCACGGTCTTCAATAAACTCTCGATGATGTCGTGTCGCAAACTCTCAGCCCACCCAGGTCTTTCCATAACGAGCCTAATAGCGCACCATTTCTGAGGGAACGCATGTCAATAGAAGCAACGTTATGTCCTCTCGGACGCAGTCTCGCACCCGCTCCAAAATAGTCGAAATATCGTAGCGCAAGCGGCGTCAAGTTTACGGCGCCGCCAATCGTTTGTATGCTCGATCGTAACTCGAGAACCATGATGGTAGAGGGTTCTCCGGAGTTGAGATCTTTGATAACGCGATCGCGGCTGAAAGACCTGCTGGACCAGCACCTATAATAAGGATGTGAATGTCCGTCATAGTAACTTAGTTCCTTGTACTTGATTATGACCATAGAGATTATTCACGGTACTCGTAGGCGATGCGGAGGAAGAAATGTTGTTACCTTCTTATAACGGGCTCGTGTATATGTCTAACTTGAGGTGGTACGGTTGCATTAGTGGTGCGCCACAATCACATCAGCCGGAGAAACGAACCAGTGTCGCGGTTCAGCCGCTCAAAGGTGAGACATCATAATGCTTGTTCGAGTGCTTGGCACCGTCACTGAACCACTTATGTATTCAAGGCCGAGTTATGTAACGCAGAATTGCTGAGCATGCTCATGTATTGTGAAGAGCAGGGCAGCTTTCGTCCATATGCATAGCTTTTGCTGGACATGCCATTGATTCCTTTACACAGAACCTACCATACAGGAACTGGGACAGATTTAGGCTTTGGCAGCCAGGGCTCGTAGGATTCCTGGTCCAAGACGCATTCCTTCTCATCGCTGCACTCAGACCAGAGTGGACGCGTTGACCAAAGGCAAAAACCTTCGCTTACGCCGCTAGTTGTAACCGCAGGCAACTGATCAGGTGCATTACCATTCTCACCCCAGTCGATCACGCTGCCAATAATGGCGGAGGGAAAGGGACCGTTTGGTTGCGACTGATTGCGACCACAATGACCAGCACCAGGAACCAGATAAAAGCGGTAGAACTCAATGAGTTGAGCGTAGCCGTCGGTCACAGATAGATCGGGATACATGGGTTGTCTGACGATGTCTTGATAAATGACAGATGAGCTGGCTGGAATGCTGTTATTAGATTTGCCATGATAGCGGATAATCTTGCCTCCGTAATCACGGATATCTTCCAAGCCGACAACGCCATGTTGCTTGCCATCAAGCAGACCACAGGCTGCGATTGTATCGTTGTTGACGCTCGATGCGGTCTGAATTGCATGGACATTTAGACTTAAATGGCAACTGCATATGACCCTGTCCCAATGTTGAGTTCAGTCGGACGCAGGTTTACCACCCGCCCCTGTCATCATCTTTCGGAAATTTAGAACGGTAAACTTTCACATGCCGCCGCGTCAGGATCCCGGAAACTCCTGGCTTTCTCTGTAGCTGCGTGCGGACCATTAGCGTTGTATCGTATGCGATCTAGTAGGCAATGTGCAGGTCTGCTGCCTTAGCTTTCAGCTTGCCATTGTGTCTAGTCAGAGAAATACGCTTACGGCCGACAGCTCAGACCAGCGCCTGCTGTTGGTGTCGAAATCATCTGATGATATCAAGGTTAAGGCCTCTCCCAGACCGACAGTTCAATCTGGCTTGTTGGGCCATTGAGTCGGTAGGGAATAAAGTTTTCAGACATTGAACCATGCCCGTGGTGCTGGGTTCATTTGGCATGAATGTTTAAATCCGAGCATCTCCGACCAGCGCCGAGCAATCAAGTCTTCATAAAGAGTTACAAATTCAGCCATTATCAAAAGGAACTAACTCGGCGAGGGGCTTTTCAGTTCGAACTCCTGCTGCCTTTGTTTGTTTGGTCATTGTATCGAGGTTCGGCTCTCATAGGTGTAATAGTAGAAATGCCAGAGGACGAGATGAAAGTCTAAATTGTTTCAGCCGCAGTACAGGCAGTACTCTCAAGCTGAACAATGGTGACGTACCACAGTCCATCAAATATCCGACGCTACTTGGAAACATCACACGATATCCTGAAGGAGGCGGCCGCATCTTTACCTTAAGTTTGCATTTTTTGTAACGTCAATCAAAGAACGTATTGCTGATCTGAGATCCATCCATGCAGCTCGGCAACTGTATGACCCGACACTTGGGTCTTGTTTACCTTTTGTAGTGATGTCGATCCGTCAATATACAAGCATGGACTAGGTTGCCTGCTAAAATACACTAGACATGTGTCACTTTGGCAGGTCGTTAGCTCGAACATACCCGTTGATATGTAACGGATGGAGTCGGGTCAGTAATTGTGCCGTCCTGGGAACCACCATCTCTCTGCAAGGTGACGAGATATCGACAAATGATCACTGCACGTCAAATTTTCTTGCATTTCCGAGCTAAAGAACGATTATTAATCTTCCGAAAACGTGAATTCGATCATCACTGGAAACTACTCTGTAGTGTTTGTGCAAGTGTCGGTCTGCCTCCCTGCAGAGTCGCCTTCTGTTGAGTCGGGCAACTTGAATTCAAGTCGTATGGCAGACTGAGTCCGATATTTGCGATTCGCCACATCTGGGTTTCTTAACTTCCTGGGGAAAGGAGGGAACGGGGCTGTGGCTGCTTAGCTTTCGTCGTTCACGCTGAGAGCTTGTATTATCAGGATTACTATTTACTAAGAATGCTGGGTAGATGATGGTTGATGCATGGCTGTAATTGTGTAGAAACAGTGGATACACGAAACTGTGCCACTATTAATTATGGAAAGAACGGTTCTTCAATAGCATACAATCACTAACATATTATCTTTGGCTCTTAAACGCTACCAAGCTTAGGAAGATCAATTAGGAAATCATTGATCGAAGACGGGTCACACCCATGCCAAAAGGTTTTTACCTGTAGTGTGCTGAACTTCATTGTCGTCGATACCAATTTTTCCTGTGGCCTACCCAGATATCACAAAATACTCCAACATGATAAAATCTTCGTTTACTTTCGCTCATCAGTGCAGGGGATAGGAGATAACCAGGTTTATGATCATGACTAACAAGCATGGGCTTCTGCGCTCTGATGCGTCTACGCTATTGTCCACTGCTGAAGCAAGGTATCCAAGGATGACGGAATTGGTAACTCAATAGCAAATCTCAGGTACAGTCATAGGCACTTCCATATCTAAAGAGCCAGCAAATACTTGTACAGAAAAGATCCAAGAGATTAAAAGTTATCTATCGTGAGAGCTTCCTCTATTTGATGATCTAGTAAGTGTCGTGAAGGCGTGTCGTACGAACCTCATTCAGGAGGCAATCGAAAATCGTGGCGTTGGTGACAATACAGAGAATCCGATGGTTACGACGCTAAGCAGGAGAGCGAAATATCGTGCAAAAGATCGGCGGAATAAGAAGAGTATTGGGGTAGAACTTCAACACCCAAGCATGGATTCTATAAGCACTTATAGACAAGCTCTGCTGACGAGCCGGCGTGCAACCATCACTGGTAGGAGCAATCTAGTCTATGGTCAATCCAAGACTCCGAGCGTTCCCTTTAAATATTTGAGGTCTGCTTAAACGTATAGCCCGGGTAAGTGGGTATGCCAACGACTTCACTCGTGAGCTGGTTCAGCCTCTCACCGAAAGCTTAAGAATGAAGATCAAGCCGGCAACGTATGACTTCCAGACCCTGGTTTCGAGGGTTTTTCTAATTCAAGCTATATTCTTTTTTTGTAAGACAATGCCAGGATTATAAGTAATGCTGCCAAGGTAAGAAGAAACACATTCAATACAAGACGTGTACATCAGTTCACGTAGAGTCAAAAACAAAGATTGAGCGTGCCGGTTTCCAGGTAGCGGAGGGGCTTTAAGTACTCCGAAATTGGAAACGAAATAAGAATTAAAATACAGTAGGAATCAAGGAGGCATCGGCTATGCGACCTCACGAGACCCTATGAAATGATCTGCCTGATCCTTTAAATTTATTTATTGATTTCCAAGTAGGATTCCACCAGTGCATGGGATAATTCTCTAGGCAGGCATCGTTGACGCTAATTACAGAAAAGGCATGTGGTCAAGTGGAACCCGTGGCTTATCTGCTTATCAACCGAGGGGCAACTCGAAACTTTTTGGCCGACATTTTTCTGTGAGGAAAGTGACGTTCCCCGCCACTGCTGGATTTCAACCTAACACGCCTGACAGTCCATCGTGACGTGGAACAACCATACAGCCCAGAGACAACCAAACATCTAGTCACGATGTCGATGGACATAGATTACGACGCGCCCATTTCCATCGCCCCCCAGAATGAAGCACCGTCGAACGGTGCGACCATCTTCTGCTGCGAATGCGGGGCTCCCATCGACGGGACCACTTCGACGAATGCGCTATGCTACGATTGCGTGAAGCTCAAGATCGACATATCACAGGGCATCCAGAGAGAAGCTACCGTTCATTTCTGCAGAGACTGTGACCGATGGTTGCTTCCTCCGACGACGTGGCTCGCAGCCGCACCCGAAAGTCGTGAGCTTCTCTCGCTTTGCCTGAAGAAACTGCGAGGTCTACACAAGGTTCGGATTGTCGATGCACACTTCATCTGGACAGAACCGCATTCGAGGCGCATTCGAGTCAAGTTGACAATCCAAGACTCCGTGTCCGATGGTGTCATTCTACAACAGAGCTTCGAGGTCATTTACGTCGTTGCGTGGCAACAGTGCCCCGAGTGCGCCAAGTCATACACAGCCAACGTGTGGCGCGCTTCAGTCCAAGTACGGCAAAAGGTCCTTCACAAACGCACGTTTCTCTTCTTGGAACAACTCATCCTTAAACACGCCGCACATCGGGACACGATCAACATCAAAGAGGCAAAGGACGGCATAGATTTCTTCTTCTCGGCTCGTAATCAAGCAGATAAATTCGTCGACTTCCTCAACTCGGTAGTGCCCTGCAAAGTGAAGAAGTCGCAAGAGCTCATTTCGCAAGATACACATACCGGAGCAAAGTCTTACAAGTTCACATTCTCGGTGGAGTTAGTACCCATCTGCAAAGACGACCTGGTAGCGCTGCCTATCAAGCTCGCCAAGCAAATCGGCAACATCTCCCCTCTTGTACTATGTTCCAGAATAGGCACAGCAGTCAACTTTATGGACCCGAATACCCTGCAAACGGCCGACGTGAGTGCTCCGATATATTGGCGCACTCCGTTTGGTGCTCTCGCCGATGCCAAAGAGCTAGTCGAATTTATAGTGATGGACATTGAACCCATGGGGCCAACGAAGGGTAAGTGGGTGCTTGGGCAAGCCGAAGTTGCCAGAGCATCAGACCTGGGTGTCAACGACAAGACCTACTTTGCACGAACGCACATGGGATCCCTTCTTCATGCTGGCGACTCTGTTATGGGCTACATGCTTACTGGCACCAACTTCAACAATGAGCAGTTCGAGGCTATCGAGCAATCCAACACCTATTCATCCACCATCCCAGATGTAATTCTGGTGAAGAAGCATTACCCCAACCGTCGCCGCAACCGCAAGAGGAACTTCAAGGTCAGACGCATGAACAAGGATGAAGGAGAACTACTGCCGAAGAAGACGGACCAAGAACGTATGGATCGCGAGTTCGATCAGTTCCTGGATGATATCGAGCAGGATTCCGAGTTCAGAGCTGGTATTGCTCTGTACAAGAACCCAAAGCAACAGCCGAATCCAGACGAGATGAGTATTGCTGAGACGGAGGATGGTGACGATGAAGATGGTGGTGTGGACATGGATGAATTACTTGACGATTTCGACGACTTGACTGTGGCGGACAAATAAGGGATAGAAGTGAGAAGAAGAAATTTAAAATATGATACCTGCGCGTTTTATGAGCTTTTTGTTCCTTCCTCGCTACCTTCCCCTTTCCATTTTAGATCAGATGTATCTGTATCTCTGTACTTTGATATGCTATTATGTGCGTCTGGTCGGATATGCCACCTTATAACCAACCTGAAGACATTTGGGGAAGTATAAGCCGCCTTTACCTGCTTGTTTATCTTATGAGCATCAAAACAATTAACTACTTTCTTCTGTCAAAGATAATTTGTAATAGCTGTAACAACTTCCTCGAACCTTGGGATAATGAGATGAAATGGCGAAGAGTAAAAAACGGCGAATTAAAGCCGAAGAGCAATTTCCCCCAGTTTCAAGAATGACGAACAGAAGCTTTTGTACAACCACGAATGACGAAGCAATGTATCTCAGGGTGATGGTCAATAGTGCACAATGGAGAGTCGGCTGTTTTGAAAGGCACGATCAAGTCTAGGGGTCCCCCGCCCAATCGATGATATAAAGTGAGACAAAATCGTCTAGAGCTTCCAGTTTAGCTTGTATCCATTTGACGCTCAGCTTGGCTCAGATCTATCTGGTTACCACTTGGCGCACAGAGACTCGAGATTCTGGTAGAATGACCATTTTTCATATTTAAACTATTTGAATATTCTTACATTGAAGTGAGAAAGTGAAAACTAGCTGCAATCCCAATGCCCTTTGGTCTGCCTTAAACGCCACTCTCAACTCCCATGAACTTGCCTCAAATGCGCCTCAAGAGGGTATCGCAGCAATAAAACCTTAAACGCCATTCACAAGAGCTCTTGCAATAAACGAAAGAAGTGACCACACTGATGACCAACCTAACAAAACCCAATCAGACACAGTTCTGCTTCTGGAGAGCAGATACATTCGGCGTCGACGCCGCAGGACATTTCAGATCCTGGACGGTTATGACCAGACTGTTGGCTCTTATGCAGGCCGATCCCTTGCTGTTGTCGGTGGGGAAGGCAAGACCTGCTTTCACATTCTTGTTGAGCTGCGAGAGAAACGCGTCTCTAGCTGGAGGACAGCTGCACGGGATCTTGACTCCATTGGCTCCGATGCAATTCCCTGTGCCATCTGGCTGACTGCCCTGGGTGATACCAAAGTCAGGCACGAATGTGGCGAGGTCTGTGGAGGAAGAGTTTGTAGCTGTGATTCTCATCAGTCTTGGCCTTGAAGGAACGGTTTCACGGAGAGCCCTACCACGGATGGGAAGGACACCTGCGGTTGCAGCGCCAACCAAAGCGGCCAATGAAATGATGGAGAATTTCATGTTGCTGAGTTTTCAAATAGAACCAGGTAGTCAATGGGTCTAGCAAGCCAATGCTCTACCGCAGGTAGCTGGTATAATGTGGTAGTCCGGTCGTCCCTAACAAGCATTTCAAGCACTATTTGTCCGGGCCTGGGAGCCTACTTATACCGGCCAGCCCAGGCCGTCGCATTGCGAAACGTGTCGATGCCCCTTCACGAGACAGTCGAGTCGTAAGTCGAGTATAACACCGATCCAGAAACGGCAGTGCGACATGGAGGATTCGATAGGATCAGGTCACGTGGCGGGCGATCGGCACTGCAGCGCACAGACTCGTGTCCCATCTCAGTGACCCGATAGTTGAACCTTGGCAATACGGGGTAGCAGCCAGGCATGTTTCGAAACACTATCTGCCACAGCCAGGCACCTCTTTTCTTTTTCTTCACTCATTGTCGCCCAACGTGTGGCGGGAGACCGTCCGGGCGCTCACTATACGGCTCCGCGACGGGCGCGTAGTCTTACAGAGCTAGACTTTGTGCCACTCTTCAAGGAGGCGTCTCCGGGTATCGGATGTTTTGCCCCGGATGCGGTACGGGGCTCTGTGGCTAACAAGCCTCATTGGCCAGCGGGTGGAAAGGTGTTTCAACGTGGGTCAGATCTTGAGATGGCCTTGCAGTCGCTGTGCTAGCTGACTGGTGGCTGGTGGGTGCTTTCTTGGAACATTTCATTCGACTTGAGACGGGATGGGATCGGTGCAAGGATATCCGGGATCGTCTCCAGACGCACCGGTTATTATTGGCACATCGACCACCGCGTAAGTCCTGCGATATGGACTGGTTATTCGAGACTTGTGTGGAGCATCTTGTGATAGTGTGCAACAGCCTCCCTTTCACCGACCAGTAGCCCGGACAATTCCCCAATCCCACTCAGCACCGCCGCGAAAACCGACGTCTCCTTGTTTAAGCACGATAGTTTGCACCTTACTATTCATCACTAAAACGTCCGTTTTCCGGGGGCTGAGGGGAGGAGCGAGCACGGAACGCATATGATTGACCCCTGATCTACATAGACTCTATTCCCCCTTAAAAGACAGCACACCATACGTGACCGGACTCTAAAGTTAGCGATACAATTAAGAATCTATGATGAACAGTACAACTGTGAGATTCATCGACGATGAATTGCAACAGCCCATTCCTTGCCCTTACTGCCAAGTCAAATCGTAATGCTCGAAAGATACTGGCAGGATCCGGATGAGTCGATTTCCGTGATGAGGATCAGGTATAGCAAGCATTCATGAACACGCAACCATCCATGGTCAATCATTGCATACGGAGAGTGTTCGTCGGTGGTGTACCACAGGTTGCATTATCTAACCCTGTGAACGTCAGTATTCGAATTCATATCTCTCCAGTGTTGTAGTGGGACAAGCTGATGGCACTTTTCGCTCTGTTAGAAAAACCTCATCAGATTCTCTAGAATGAGTTACCTATACGGCAAATGAGGTTGTATAGAGGCCTACGTTTAAGATGCCAAGATGAAAGCAACTTAAATAAAAAATGTATATCGGTGAAGGTTTGGAAAAAGAAATATAAGAAGAAGAAAACCAAGTTAAGATATATGCCTCTATAGGAATAAATTACGTATAAATAGGATGGCGAATGATTGTACCAACGTAGCACGTAGTTAGAGAGATGCTGGACTCCGCACTCGGCGCTAGGAGATAAGACAACTCCAAGCTTTGCGATCATTCATGCACTCAACATCATGAACAGCCCTACACTCGATGAGCGCACGGTCAAACCAGCAACATGACACTCGCCAGCCCAAAGCCCTCAATCTCCATTCGTAAATACATATTGTGGGGCGTAAGTACCGACTTGTCATCACATGGCCTCTCTCGAGCACCCAGAAGCCGAATACATGAAGCTGATCTTGTCATAGGATGGGACTCCCTCGGAACCAACGTCTACAATAGTGCTCACATCACCACAAAGACGGTTTGTGGATGTGAGATTGCTACTTCCTCTCCCTCCTCGGGGGTCTGTTCGGGAGGCGTCGAAGTTGGACTGGGCTTTTGGAGGCACATCCGAGCACGATGATACAGCGAATCCTCCGCACTCGGTGTTTATGCATTGGATTGATTCGCGGCATCTAGATGCCGAGGCAGTCAGGGACGAAGGCGACATGTGCCCCGGAACCAGTGAGATGGAGAGCGTGGAGACAGGCCGGATGGTCAACCCTGCCACGGGGATTGAGGAGGCTTACGAGGAGTGCTGGATCGATGGATTGAGTAACAGCGACGGCAAAGATGTTGATGCATCAGGTTTTGTGCTCCGGTATGAGGACGAACATGGGCGAGGACTGATGGTGAAGATCGGGAACCACATTCAAGGAGTGCTGAGAGCTGGCCAGGAAGTCGGAGTGGTTAGGTGGAAGGTCGGTGAAGGCGATGGAAAAGAGATTGTTGCAGAGATTGGAAAACGTGATAGCTTTCCCGAGGACGATATAAAGAAAATCAAGGCTGCCGATGATGTGAAGTCCGCTAATGGCCGGACATGGCATTGTATCGAGCGATGGTAGGTCATGATTTGGCAACCCTCTAGACGCTCAGGTAGGACCATATTGATCATATTGCGTTCGTGCTCAGGAATACGCCCCTTGACCGCCACAACACTTCTGAAAATCTAAATGTGGCTCATCACTTAGTGACTCACATCATGTAGTTGCGGAAATAAACACAGGTCGTCAATACAGACTACGAGCGCGTGGCCAGTTTCACCGTCGATGATATGGAAACTCTGCCAGACGGCCAACCTAATCACAAGCTGCAGAAAATGCTCATTGCATTCGGTAAAGGCAGTCGTTCTTGCACTGGGGAGCAGTGAGTCCATTCCAAAATAGCTCACCCTGGCCTCCCATGCTGATGACTCCTCCTAGACTTGCATAATGCGAGCTTTATCTTATGAGAGCAGCGATGGCGCTCCGCGTCATTCACCGCGCGAAGCTATACGAGACCACCATGGAGGATATCACATATGACCATGATTTGATCGTTGTCCAAACAACGAAGGGCTCAATTTCAGTTCGTATTGCCATCTCCTAGAGGCACAAGAACAAGGAATCTCAGGTATCAATGAGATAAAATCAACACAAAAGAAGCTGCATAAGGGTTGCTATACAGAGCAGAGCGATTCTGCGGGTTGCTCCCTGACTGCTTTTTCGAGTTTTTGTATCGACTGCACCACGAATTGATACATAGATTAATGTATCTAGCGCGGAATCCTTCGCGCGCCCGCCTCGATGGATCGTCCAGGGTCGCCCTGGATCAGAGATAGCATAGAGCCAGACTCAAAAGACCGGCCACCGCAGCTACGGCCATATGTGGGTGGACAGCAGTCGCTGCGTTCCCAATTTCGGGATACCCAGTCACAGAATATCCGTCACTGTCGGTTCCTCCCCCCCTGGTTTCGTTTGCATTGTGCAACTTGGCCTCGAAAGTAAAATCTTTTCCAGAGCTGAGTGTGAGATTTGTCGATTGCAGCGCTTCCGAGACGTTCTTCGGATCCCACGTATATTGGCGATCTGTGATGGCGACGTTCTCCGCTAGGGAGTAGGTAAACCCGCCGCCTTTGACTGTCTGACCGCTCCACGAGATATCCACCTGTGCGTATTGGGTTTCTGTGCCTTCATTCCACTCGATTTTAATGGGAGCGGATAGATTGAGACTGGTGCCAGTGCTTGGTGCAGTGAACTCGAAATTATCTGCTGCAATAAGAGCTGGGAAGAAAAGAACGGCGAGTGTAGTTATACGCTGCATGGTGGCGTGCATTTTTACCTATGATGGGTTTTGGAGTTAAATATTTCGATTTTGGAGCGTAGAAAACAACATTCACAGGCCGAAACGCTGATGAAAATAGTAGTAACAAATGGTAAGATGAAAAAAAAGCTTCTGTATCCGACTATTATCCAGCGGCTGTGCCTCAATGTAGGACCTGGTTTAAACTTGGACCCCAGCTTTCACTGCGCACGAATGTGCCATCTGGATCACCCTGCTCAGCACAAATGCCAAGCCGATCCTTCTGAGCTAGCCTTGAAACTGGCTAACAGCAGCTGAACCATCTAATAAAGCTGACATTCCTTGTGATACGTCATACTACTATGAATATAACAATATGCGATTGCCGTCTCGACTTACAACAGTTTATTGGTCTTTTATCACGGCCATGCCGTGGAATCACGAGAACGAGACGTTGTACAGACGCTACAAGATCTCGCTACGCCGATGGGCTCTATTTGTAGCTGTGGACTGGCGCTCGCTGTTCTCATTTAGATACGTAATGTAGCTACTAAACTAAATAAGCTTAACAGTGGTAAGTAGGAGGAGCCGCTAACGATATAAGCTGTGTTGTGCCAGCTGTAGGCATAACTCCAGGCGAAAGCTCCATTAAATCTCCCAACTGAAACGCTTGAAATCTGCTGGCCTGCCTCAATGGCACTTGACTCACGCTCAACCAATCATTTCAAGTAGGTTAGTGCTAACCGGCCACTTTTAATAGTTTTCATGAGCTTCGGGTTGATGTTTTATGATATTTGACTGATTAGTGGACTATGTCTTTTCTAAATAGCTCAAGGTTCTGGATCGTGACGTATCCTGGTTGTGAGTATAGTGCTGTGTTTGTCTGGCTATTGGATTCACTGGCTATTGAGCGACTGTGAAACTAAATCGCCACATGAGACACATATACTAGCAGATGCAATTGCTGAGCCGCATGGGCACAGCTCATGGCTATTTCCATTGATTCGCATGGAATCGAATATCTATACGCTACCGGTCACCGATCAATGAGTCCATATCTACATCCCTACTTCTGGTATTGCGCTCGCTAGCGCCTGTCATATCGATGAAGCCAGCATCCATACCACTCTGGAATTTTGCCCTTACGTGGCGTGCCTGATCCTTCATCTGATCGAGGGTCATTGCAGGTTTTGGATTCGTCCGGGACGTGCTGTCAAAGCCATGAAACAAGAGTGGCAGGACGGAACTCTTCCAGACTGGCTGTCTTGGGTCTCGGTAGTTTTGAACCATCATCAAGATGAGTATGGCCGCGGTCGCCGCAAGCAGGACGAGTGGCATAAGAAGCCATCGCCAGTCAAAGTTGGTGCAGACAGTCATCTCAATGACCGTCCCAAGAGCCGACTCCTGCCTCGTGCTATTGTAGTTGGTCGATCCAATCGTTCGGAACTTGTTGGTTACTGCTGTTGAATACTGGTCGATCTGACTGCTGATGGTCTCGAATGACGCTTTCTCCTTGCTATAGAGAGGCGAAAGCCACCATGCATCATAACACCAAATAGAGCCACCTTGCCGTGAGTCGTAAGTGCACATTCCATTGAAAATGGTCTCCCTCATGAATGAATCCAGTGCTGCGCCGTAAAGCCATTCAAGCTTGTAAAGACATTCGTCGGGGACTGTGTAATTCGTTCCGTCAACATTGATGCCCGTAAGTGTCCCGTTGAATGTGCTCGGCAACGCAGAAAAGTTCGTCTTGTCGTATACAGCGTTGTCCACCAGACAAGGCGACTTCAGTGCCGTATAGTTCGCTGTCGCTTCAATACTGTCCGAGCTCATGTTTGCTTCTACCCAGTTGACCGGGGCTGGTTCGGTGGATATCACGCGCTCGTCCAATACGCCACGACTCATATCGGCGTGATAATTTCGAAGACATGGGTATATGGAACATGATGTAGCGACGTAATCCGTTACATCCACGTATCCCGTCACGTTATGGGGGCATTCCAATTGCCCTTGACTGTTGTTGCTACATGGCGATTGTGTAAAGGTCAGAACAGTGATATTGGTGAGAGCATCACCCGCCAGCGATGCGAAACCGTCTGGAAAAGCAGACTCGGCCCAGGTCAAATTATAATCAACCATGACGTTGAGGTAAGCCTCGCCAGAGTAAGGGGATAACCACAGGTTATTCGGCATCGTGTAGTTCGTCCCGTTCTCGTTCCCGGTCACAAACTTGGTCGTGTCCATGCATTTGCTACACATCCCAATGGACGAATGTGTAATATTGTCTACACTGACAGGAAAGGTGCAGTTGCCCGTGGGGCAGGTAGCCACGATGACGGAGTCGTTCCCTGTAGGGTTTGTCAAGCCGTTGATCATGGCGCCTTTCATGTCGACATCCACTTGCCACAGTCCAGCTCCTACCCGATAGAACAAGGCAGGGCCAGGGACGAAATGCGATACAGGAATTGATGCATTCGCATCAGCAACAAGTTGCGGACACGTTACCGATCTGATGGCCTGTTGTGTGAATGGACCAATCGCCAAAGACAATATCGTGACAGTGGCACCGACGACAGCCAGCAGGCTTTTTGGTGCTACAAACAACAGCTTGATCGACCCGTTGACACTGCGACTTGCGCGGTCAAAGTCATGGAGATCCTTCAGCGGCTTTGGCCGGGAGAAATACGCATATTTCAATTGGCCGATGACTTCCGCGACGGCCACGAGCATGGCAGCACGTTGAATCGTGGAAAGCAAGGCCACCAAGGTATTCAGGTTGATGGAAAAGGGCCAATCCGGTACCTTCTGGCCCTCGAAGTGCGCGAGAATCCCGATTGTTGCAGCCATCAGGCCGATCGCTACAAGGAGCGAGAGGAATTCCCAAGTCCAGAACCGAAAAACATGGTGTCGCGACCGCAGAGCAGCTGGGCGCGATTCGCGCAGCATACGCTCCCTCGCGATATCGTTTCTGTCAGCATCGTATTGGCCTGGTGGGAAACCTTCGTTGGTTGCTCGAGACCGTAGTGAGGGAGACTCTTCCCCTTGACTGTCGTGCTTGTCGAAAGATTCGCGACGGGAGCCAACTACATAACGATGATCCGCCATTTTGCTTCAGTACATGTAGGTTCAATGTAACCTATGTGCTCAGGCACCCACCCCGATGTGCGCTGTGCCGCAGTGGCTCTCAAGCAAAAGACACAGCCCGATAAACAATGTTCGCCAGTGCCTGATAAATGCTACGTTGGCACTCGTGAGTTGCTCTTAATTGACGCGCATTTCAATGTGTTGTCAAGGTCAAGTTCTCTTTCGTAAGATCAGCTAGCAAGGTAACAATCCAAGGATGGAGGCCTGAATTGTCCTTTTCAAGCCGATGACGCTTAACTTCCCGTCCCGTCGAGCTTGACTTGCCCTGAAAGTGGTCCGTTGCTTAAGTTACTGGCTAGCACGGGCCGCTAAAAACACCAGGCGTCTCAGCTCTTACTAGGCAGACTAGGGTATCCCATGCAGTTTTGCGCGTTGTCTCCCGACTTGCATTGCCTGGCAGAGGCTGGAAACATCATCGCTGCTCGTGCTCTTTTTGGCCTTTAAATAGAATGTAGGCACAGGCTACAACAGCAGCTCCCGCGTGCCGGGTATCCAGTTACAAAAAGGGCAAGTGATGAGGTGTTCGGCCAATCAGCAGGCGCGTTCGTCGCTTTTTAGAACTCCGTATCTTACTAATAAACATGAAACATCAAACGAGCGTGTATGCAGCTGAGACTTCAGCAGAGGACAGCTTGGAGACGACTTGAACAAAGGCGTCAAACAAAGATTCACGACGCATCCCTTACTGGAGATACTGCATTGCTGAGTATAGATCACTTTATGACTGCTATATATAATCACATGCTAGCCTTGAAACCCAAGGTCGTAAGCAGCCTACAGACTATACCTGAACTTGGCGTCTTCCTTGTCAGTCAAGTCAGTGCGAGGGGCGCCATACTTGTCCAAAACGACTGGCTCATCCGTCGCAGTGCTTTCGCTTTGCCTACCAGCGCTCGCCAGCTTGTCTCGCGCAGCGTTGTCTCGCATGCACACGAATCGGTAAGCGGCGACTGCAACATAGAGCAAGCACCAGGTGACAATGCCCGCAACGACACCCTTAAAGTAACGAGGCTTCTCTGTCCACAACTGTGGGCCGCCAATGCATCCAGCGCAGTACCCGATGAAGAACATGGCGTTTACCACGGAGCGTTTTGTGTTTCCTTTGACATTGGATGCCGTGAGGGAAAGCAGCGGCGACATGACAGCTGTTATGCAGGAGGCCTGAAAAGAATTCCCGTTTAGTGACAGCTCGAAAGTGCTCATCGCCAGGGTCGTTACTTACAAGCCAAGAAGCTACAATCATGCCCCAACCAGCATCAGTGGAGAGTTTCAAGAGCAGTATGGTGCCAATGAATGGCGGAATACTCATGACCATCACAACCAAGGTACGTTGGCGAGGGAATAGCCAGCAGCCCACTACACCAATCCATAGGAGCAATACCTGGACAGCCCCTGATGGTGCAGTATATAGCATCGTTTCGTACTTGTCGTATCCGATCGTGTTAATAACTAGTGAGGCGAACTGGCGAGGATCGTGTCAGCCGTCCCAGAACGAAATGTTATACTACCAAGTGGGGGTAAACTAACTGTAAATATGGGCGACTGCATAGTGACCAAGACACCGAATGCAAAGACAAACCATGACTTTGGGTCTAAGAGGGCCTCCCGGAGTTGTCGTAGAGAAAACGAGGTCTTGTCGCCTCCCTCTCGGTCTTTGGCCATTCGAAGAGAAAGAACCTCTTTTTCTCTAACAGTCAGAAACCAGGCATCTTTGGGGCCATTGGGCATGAGGACGTAGAATCCAACACCGGCCGCTGAGGTAATTGCACCGCAAACGATGAAAAGGGTTCGCCAGGGTGCCAAAGGTAGAGCCGTGTTTTTGCCAATGCCGTACATAAGGAGGCACCCAACGACTTGAGCAACACCATTCATTGTGATCCAGAGTCTGGTTGACAGGTGAGCTCACTATGCCGGGAATCAGAGTTTTATGGTACTTACGCTGTGCGAGTGGCATGCTCTTCCTTCTGATACCAAATGGCAGTCATTGTAACGAAGGACGGAGACACAGCGCCTTCAGCAAACCCCAGGAAGAATCGGACTGCTGCAAAGCCGGCAAAATTATGCGGTGCTGCTAGGCACATGCAGATTATCCCCCAGATAACCCTACCATCGGCAGTCAGCATAGCATACGAATATATATTGGGCAGTATGATCGTACACCGTGGCGCCCACGAATTTGGTCAAATGCAATTTCGACATCAGGTAGATAAATGGATATTCCGCAACGAGTTGCCCTGGAGAGAATGGCTGTCAGACGATCGTTCGTATTCAGATTGGCTGTACAAGATGTCCGGATCGCATACCAACGTAGAAAATGGAAGAACACCAGGAGTATTGGGTGCTTGTCATTCCCAAGTCCGTAATGAGACCAAAGACCTGGTATCGTCAGCGTGATAATATTTACAGAACCAACGAATACAAGACTAACCGACGCGTAACTGAGAGTCTGTTTGTCCAGATACTGGAGGAAAAAGATGAAGCACATCATGGGGAGGATGGTACGATCGATTTTGCGCAATACTCTCTTCTCTTCTTCCCGGGTGTAGGGCTCGGCAAACTCAACGTCTCCCTTCTCTTGCATACTGGGCTGCTTGCCATCCGCATTGGCAGACGGCTCGATAGGATGCGACTTCTCATCCATATTTAGTAAAGTTCACTCGATCTAGCGGTCCTTGAACTGAATTGCACTTGGGTCTGCGGCGCAGGAGAAGTGTATTCATAACTTGGCGGTCCTTCAGGATGATACCACCTCAGTCTTTTATGTCCTTGTTCGATCCATATCAGTCGTTGACCCCACCGCTTTGCCGGGGAAATAATGGGCATTGCGGAGCGGGAGAGGGAATCGGGATGATAGGTAGTCTGACAGCTCCAACGACTCGGGGAGCGCCGCATCGGAAGTTGTAATCAGAGGGCGATGGCAGTTAGCCGATGGCAGCGACGCTAAAGAATCGCGGCAATCTGCCACAGAGCCAATTTACCGACTGATAGCCATCTTCTATAGAGGACTAATATTATATTTCGGAAAACTCCCGACACAACCAAGGAGGCAATCAACGCACACAGCTTGACAAAGTAAATAAACAATTATTTAAGTTTACAGACACCTATTATCACCCCAATAGTCTCAATCCGATTCAAAGACTTGCACACCTTAAGAGATTAACGATTCATCATGGTTCAAGAAGCTGACGTCAAGCCGTGGCTGCGACCGCCGCCGAAGGCATACATCCTTCACAATGCAAATGTGGTTGACGTCGCTCAGGGCTCAATCCGCGAGTTCGCGACAGTGACAATCCAGAATGGGAAAATCTCCTCAATTCGTTCTGCTTCGGCTCAATTGCCATCGCAACCAGGATTTACGGTTATAGACTGCACTGGACAGTATCTGTGCCCTGGCCTCATCGACTCACATGTACACCTGGTTTCCGTGCCAGGCTTCATGGACCTAGCGTCCGCCTTTGGAAACCCAGAGTCAGTCAGCCTCCTTCGCCAGCCCTACGTCTGCTCGCAGATGCTGCACCGTGGCTTCACGACGATACGAGACTGTGGCGGCGCCCACTCCGCTATCAAAGAGGCTATCGCCGATGGTGTCTTTCCTGGGCCGAGACTCTTCATCGCAGGACATGCGCTCAGCCAATCTGGAGGGCATGCAGATTTCCGGAGCAAACACGACCACTCGGCGTGCTGTGGTGGTGCCACGAATGGGCTCGGGCGTGTCTGCAATGGCGTGCCCCAATGCATGCAGGCAGTGCGTGAGGAGATACGATCTGGGAGCGATTTTATCAAGATCATGGGCTCTGGCGGTGTAAGCAGTCCGACAGATAAGATCGACCACCTCCAATTCACGGGCAAGGAGATCCGGGCGATGGTCGAGTGCGCCAAGAATGCGGGGACATATGTTACCGCCCATGCTTACACGCCCGAAGCCATAAAACACTGCGTCCGAAACGGAGTGAGAGGAATCGAACATGGCAATTTCCTCGACAAGGAAACTGCAGAGCTGTTGGTCAAGAACAATGTCTATCTGACACCGACCCTCGTCACTTACGATCAGATGGCATCATCAAAGTGGGATGGCTACCTAACCCCTGAGTCACAGTCTAAAAACACTGAAGTTTTGGATTCCGGGATCAAGGCTCTCCAGGTGGCACACGAAGCTGGGGTCAAGATCTGTTTTGGCACCGACCTTCTCGGTCCTTTGGGTGCAGCGCAGACTCGTGAGTTCGCTATTCGTGCCAAGGTCCTTCCGTCTTTGGATGTCCTGCGTATGGCGACACTCAATGCTGCACAGATGCTGCGACAGGAGTCTCACATTGGTCAAATTCAGGAAGGGTTCGAGGCTGATATTCTATTCCTTACTGCAAATCCGCTTGAGGATGTCACGATATTAGACCAGCCAGAGCAATTTCTGAAGGGCGTTATGAAGGAGGGCCGCATTTATAAAAGTCGCACTTCTGCCATAACTGAAGATGCAGGGATACCAATCAGAGTTAAGCCGCAACTGTAAAAACAGGAATAGCTGGAAAATAATAACAGTGATAGGGACTGGCCGTATAAAACTTGAAATATGCAGCGACGTTTTAGCGAATTTAGTGTTCTAATAGAAAGGATCGAAGAGTGCATCAAATATTGCATACATACCTCCGACAATCCTTGCTTGACCGCCAAAGCTTATCTTCTGGTTCCTTCGCTGTCGTTTCCTTGTTGAGAGGGATTAAGGGCCCATGTCCACGCCAATATATGTATGGTACGAATTGTGACTTGGATCTATCTAGGCTAGTATACTTCTACTCTAGGCCTCCTGTCTTCGTTACTTGACTGTTGCCCAACCAGACACGTCCCTCCGAATCGAAATGACCTCTTACAACACTGGCAAAGATTTTATTGGCATCGGCATTGGTATTGATGTTGAATTTTTCAAAGAGCTCATCATACAGCCTAGTCCACAGTGTTCTTGGCATGGCCAAGTATGAAGACCAAATATGACCGAAAAATTGGTCAGATGAGACAAACTTGCCAGTTCCCCCAAAACCAAGAGCTTCGCTTATGTCTACAGCCTCACCAACCCGTACCTATTGAGAATACCACGATGGCTCTAGCGGGCAAATAAGAACTTGGTAGACGGGCTTCGAATGACAGTCTTTTCTGGGTTAGTGTAGTTACGATCGAGATCGATTAACCAGGTGGCCGACCGGCATTGCCTGATTAAGTAGATATCTTCAAGATGGCAAGTAAAGTACTATTGTCGCAAGGTGATCACCCAGCATCATTCACTTCAATTCACAGAGTCTCAGCGTCCGGCGTTGGGACAATCCGCAACGGGACACATCATGGGACTGATGTGATCGGCGTGCTGAGGCTAGCTAGAAGAGCTTATATGTGGCGGACGTCCAAATTGGGTCAACCAACGCAGTCCCAACGCTTTGACCGGTATGCTTGAAGCCAATTACATCCGAGGTCTAACATGTAAGTGCAAGGAACCCGAAGAACTAGGTTTGCCTCGATTTATCGCTCCCGAAGATCGCCATGACCATGTCTGAATGGCTTGCCCCAGATTCGACCACCCCAGAGTTCGCCTTGTCCGGTCGCCATCGATTACGCTGTGGCTTGGTGTGATAATCATTTGCGCAGCTAAATGTTTATGCTCCAATTCCGGCATTTCTCAAGTTCAGGCCGGAAGTGTGCTACTGGCCTTGAGATCTAGCCAGATTAAAAATAGTATACCCTAGTTTAGGAGAGAATTACTTACTAAACCCGCTAGCGCAGGAACCGGCTCGAAGACTTGCCGATCAACAATTTCAGGAGTCTTTCATCAAAGCGTCATTTGGACTCTGCCGAGAGACCTCACTGAATGATTAGGTCGCTGAATGTATAGGGCCAGGAGAAATAGAGATCGTCCAGACGGACGACGCCAACATCATCGTGGTGTTGGGGGGAATCACAGCCTAGCATGGAGATCGTGTGGAGTGGCTAGACACAGACTTGGAGACATATCGGATCATTGAATATAAAACCTGTCTCGCGTTCCCTTGTGTAAGAAGCAAAGCAGCATCCCATCTCTCACTTTCCAATACTACCTACTATAATATCTAATACACTCGTTATTCCACTTAATCGACACCAATTTCACCATGCAGTTCACTTCACTATTGGCCTCACTTATCCTCGCCACGGCCGTCGCCGCTGGCCCAATCCCCGGATATGGTGAGGAGGGCCTCGGCTCAACCATCGGAAGCGTTACAGGCTCAGGCAACGGCGCAGGAGTAGGTGGTCCTTTCACCATGCCTTCACGGATGGCGTGAAATCTGCCTGCCCCGGCACTTTTTCCTCTTTACGGTTTATCGTTGCTAATCTTGTGTTGTACAGAGCGGTGATGGTAACGGCAGCGGAAGCGGAAATGCTGCAGGAAGTAAGTTTCAAGCACAAACCATACCCACCTTTCTCCATAGTACCCAATGGATCTATTTTTTTTTTTCTTTTTTTTTTTTTTTTTTAGTAGGTCTGAACACTTTTGATTGAAGTGGGCATGAAGCCTATACGAAAACCATAGACAATACCCAGCATGTTAAGTATTCAACGAGGCTAATTCCTTTCCCCCAGATGGCAGTGGATCGAACGATGGCAATGGCAACAAGGCAGGAAACGGCAACGGCGACGGCAATGAGGCGGGCAATGGCAACAAGGTCGGAAATGGAAACTCTGCTGACTTCTTGAACAACGTAAGATTCCTTTATTGAAACAACTCGTAGAAGTATGCTAACCGGGCATGTAGATTACTCTTGGTGAGACAAGCCAGCAAATTGCACAGGTACGAAATTGTGAGGCTAACTTATAGACAGACTAATTGACAGCTTGCCGCAGGATGTTTTGGCGTCTATGAAAACCTTGTCAATGACATGCACAACCGATGTAGTGGGTGGGAGCATGCGATGTGTATGGAGTTAGAACCCCTTAGGCCTTTTGGTCACGCTTTGAAATTTTCTTTATGTCGGTCTCGAAGTTTACCAATGTAAAGAGATATACTTTAGGAACATTGTGGATCAATTTAAGTGTCGAAAAGAACGTTATTTATTTATTTGCTCGAACGGTGTATACTGTCTAGCAAGCGCAACATGGCCAGGCTTGAGTGTTGGCGTGGTTATGACCCAAGTCATAATGATGAACTACTATTGCGTCAAGAAATTATCAATGTTAGGGTCGGTTCTAGATGGACTTGTAAAAAGTCAAGGGCCCACAATGAGTTGTCAAGATATACTGTGAAACCAGCTGTAGACATGACCTGCAAAGCATCTTCCGTTGTGGAGTTATGATATATGTGGCCCCCACATGAAATTGTTGTTCTCCCGCTTCTAGCTGTCAATGTGAGACCGTGGGCTAGCGGCGCGTAATAAGAAATACTATATCATGTCGCGCGGGGTTCTGGAACTCATGGCGTCCACATTGCACATTGGCCAGCCCTGATACACAGACAACCAGGTACTGAGGTCCTTACCTGTTGAATGTCAACTGCGGAGAATGATGTGACATTTATTGCCAGTGACATGGAAGGCCAGTTTGCGACTCGCACGGTTGCTTTTTTCGACAGAGGTATTTATGTATGCTGTCTGATGCTTGGTGGCTCTGAATCTAACATGATCGAAGATTAGAGTCTTGGGCAGTGCGCACCCCCGATCAGTTGGTAACTTCAATGTGTGTTCGACCGATGAGTGTGGCCAGTCTTGATGACCACCTCACATAAACTTCGCCCAGCAGAGCATGATGGACGCGGCCAGTGATTGATGCAGCCTAAACTTCAGGCAACTAGGTCCTGGGTACCGGCTATCTGGTTCAGGGATGCTAATCTTCACTCTTCGTGCGATAGCATGGCGTGTCTTAGCGCACTTTCTCCAGGCTCAGCAGCCGCTAGATCACCCCATCCTTATCAGAACTCCGCACTCGAGCCACACCAAATCGTCGGGAGAGCGAGGGATGCTATCCGACTTCGGTGGGTATGGTGCACGTAAGTAGAGGCCAATGTCCCGACAACCTTGGTCGGCTGTGTGACGCTTGCATCGCCTTCCCGAGTCTCCCATCTACCGAGTGATGCCATAGCCGTCTCGATGGCAGGTACTAGCCTTGACTCCCCAGCGGCAGTGCGGCGCCGCCGCAGAAGGCGTGTACCCGATGAGAATCGCAAGAGGGCACCGAGGGCGTAGGTCGTCTGTGCTATCTCATCCATGTGTGCTGACAGAACTTGATATAGTTGCGATCGCTGCAAGGCGAGAAAAAGTAAATGTATAGAAACAACCTCTGGGATATGTCAACGATGTCAGCAAAATTCATTGTCCTGCCATTTCAAAAGGTGGGCCATTCCGTGTTTATACGTGCTGCATCTTGAATTGTTTTGCGAGTGTTGTTGGTTTTTGCTCCTATGATCAAATATGGTGATATCTCTATTTGAATTTCTTAAGCCGAGGGAGTTTAATGATTGTTGTCATGTAGTTAAGCCGCGCTGGGTCCTGACAAACACCACTTAAAAACTAAACCCCGGAACTAACAGTATCACAGGGAGTTGAGCCCCATCGACATCGCATCGCAAGTCTCACGGGACGAGCCCGACGAGTCATTGGAAAATATTGGTGCCAGCGCTTCCCAGACAAGCCCAGAAGGAACATATTCGGTAGACGGACGTAGGTCGAGATCATGCACGGCTTGAACTTACTTGTATGGTAATATGTGATCCCAGATCCGACTGAGAGATTCATGTGGCCTCGATTTCTTTCTCGGCTGAGGGACACTTTCTCGCTGGATTCAGAGCCCGCCAATGAGGAACATGTAGGGACATCAATGCAAGCGGTAAGCTCTCTTTTCCAGACTCAACCTGTTTATATAGCACTAATGAACGACTGGCAACTTAGCAAGTCTTGCGAACGCCACCCCTACAGCCAGCAGAATTGCAACGGCTACGGAAGGCTGTCGATGCCTTCCCTCCTCGGCCAGTGGCTGACTTTCTATTGTCTGTATGCATTAACCATGGGACTGACTCCTTCTTCTACTTCAATCAAGCGCAGTTGCTTGCTGAGGTCAATGAATTCTACACAAATTCGTCATCCCGCTTAAGGTCAGACTGTAGCTTCGTCTGTCTCGCTCATGCCGCTTTCGCACTCGGCAGCCAATGGACTACTATGGCACGTCCAGGAAAATCCAGCACACCACCTATTCTGGATGATATTGATCCTGGTAGAATATTCTATAACCAGGCTCGATCACTGATACCCGATGTTATTGATATGCCCTGCCTGCGAGCTGTCCAGGCCCCATTTGTTATGGGCGTCTATCTCCTGCCAGCCAGTGCGATAGGTTCCTCATACATATATCTTGGATTAGCACTTAGAAAGGCGCTTGCCCTGGACTTGCATCTTGCTTCCGATGAAATGAGTGTAGGCCAAGAGGAAAGGGAGATTCGTCGGCGAACCTGGTGGTCCATATATTCACTAGAACGGTAAGTTTGACTGGTGAACGGCCACCGTTGAGTACATCTAATAACTACTAGAGCTTCCACTGTCAAGTTGAACAGGCCAAGGTCCATCGACTCCTCCATTATAACAGTATCCTTTCCTCAGCGATACGAGCCCTTGGATAAGTGGCAAAAGTTCGATAATGTTGAACATCAGGTAGCTAACGCTCGCTTGATGATGATACTCGATCGAGTTGCAGAACCTCCGTAAGCTTCAGAGATCTGTCTCCGTCATCCCACTGGGCTCACAAGACAGCAGGGAATGGCCGTCTACCTCAGACGGCTCGACCCCGTTCGAGGCAGAGCTCAAGGGTTGGAAACGAGCACTGCCAGACTCACTCAGACTGCAGAACGTTCATCCCCAGTCGTCATACTATCGGGCAACCTTCCATCTCTACACGAATTACTACTTTACGTGGATAGCCATGGGGAAAGTGAGCGTCGTCACCGTCGTTCGTGCTAAACTTCGATATCATCTCGGACGAGAGTCTCAAGCTCCAGAGATCGCTCAGCATATCGAGGCTCTGGCCAAGACTTGTGTCAAGGCTGCCAAGAAAACTCTTCGACTGTTTGAAGATATTCGCACGACTGGCAATCTGACACGCTTCTCGTTCACGGACTTCCAGGCTTGCAGTATCGCCACCATTGTAGTCATACTGGCCGGTATACTTGAACGTGATGCTGGGTTTGAGAGACAAGTGTCATTTGGCCTAGACTGCTTGAAGAAGATGGCTGAAGGCAACGTCACCGCCACAATGGGGGTCAGTTTTGTGGAAGCTCTCCAATCAATTGCCAACGAAGCTGTCGCAAAATTAATGCAAATGAGGTCTAACTTTAATTTTCATACGGATGAGCCTCCACCCCTGCAATCTGACTATCATAGCTGGGCCAGCTGGCTATCGCGACAGAACAGCTCCTCGAACAGTATCGATGCGACCTTGAGCGAACCGCAACTTCCCGGTAGTTCAACCCTCCAGCAAATGGAGCCTGCGACCTGGCCATTACCTCAAGCTCCCTCTACCCCCACCGGGTTCACCACGTGGGATGGAGCGGCTGCGTTACAGCAGCTTTCTATCCCTGCTCTCGCCACCGTTGATCTAACAGAAAACGGCCAAGGCACATTTCAACCGCAAACGATGGATACCGCCTTTTTCTCGAATATGTACAACGATGATCAAGCATTCCTCATGGGACTGACTGGGTTCGATATTCTGGGTTTCCCTGGCTTACAGGATGAATTATAGCTTCCGTCTAGTAGACACACTAAGAGGTGAACAAGGGGAATCAAGCTGGTGCTCTCGCCCCATTGGCGGCATTCTTGATGAGCTGGAGTAGTCACTCCCAACCGGCACATGGTTTTCTACGGAAGAAACAATGCAGTCCCTTTTACGGTTCTGCCGGAGTTATGGAAGAAGTCCCCCTACACATCACTGCGAAATGAGATTGAGTTGTCTGGCACTAAGGACCGCTCGCCATACGGACATTACTGTTCGACGACGCAATGCCTAAAATCGACCAAGAGTAATTGTATAAATACCACATATGCACATGGGCTATGGACTCTTTGGGTGCACGGTCAAAGATGGAGTATGAATCAAGTGGAGAGAAGCTTTGGATCACTGGAGCATGGAATCATGATTAAATCCAACCGAAATCGTCCGTAATTATCATGAACACCGTAAGCTTTACGACAGGTGCAAAAGCAACCTCGCCTTGAGCCCTCGAAGGACAAACCATCCGGAACAACAAACCAGATGAGTGGGAGCATGGCGATTTTAGAATTACAAAAACAAATCGCGTATTCAGTATCCTGCACTCGTTGCCGATCCCGACGTTGCCCGAGAGACTCGCTGGGTGCCATTCCAGAATTGGTATAAGGCTGACTTGCCAGCTTGCCTAGTCTTAAGGATCGAACCATGCAACACACATTACCCTCGACAATGACTAAAGTCGTTATATCTTTCGCCGTCAACAAGCAAAAAGTCATTAATTCCGCACACGAGGAACTTTTCCTCCTTCTAATCTATGGCCAGGCTGTGGGTCGTGTCCACTATTAGCCTTTGCAACTTTTCGTGACCAGGGTCAGGTGGCTACTGAATGGGGATGCCAGGGCCTGGTCCATGTCCCAGCTCCAGTGTTTTCGATAACTGTTACCAATCGTGATCTGATCGTCCTGCAGTCCACACCCCGAAAAAGGAAATACTGGCATCAAATAATTTCCATGCCATTTCCGGGCCGAACAGCACGCTCCAAGGGTCCTTCAAAGGCCCGCTGCAGGAAACGAGCCGATAGGTTGTGTCGATACCACTAGTGGGAGCACCCTGAGGCCACGCGAAATGGCGACCAAGCTTCTGCACGTAATAGCCGTCGCTATCGAGTCTCGAGCGTGCCGGTGGAAACCATGGAGCTTCTCGCCCGCCATGCTAGTTAAGTGTCAACTGTGATCGGCAAAACAGTGAATGCAATTGCCAGATTAACTTGTTGAAGCGGTCATGTCGTTTAACATCGTGAGGCATCGTACAAGCATTTATGGCTCAGCGGAACCGACCTCTTAGCTTAGTTGAGTGCCGGGGCCTGTCAACTTTATTACCGGTTCCGGGCAATAGGCAACGGCAATGCACAACTGCCGAACTGACGATCCTGTCACAAAATTGACCCATGATTATCAGGAGATTATATATCCATGCTGGTTCAGGTTGCTCGGGCCGGTGGGACATCTAGCAGTTGCACCATGCCAGACGGAGATGAATCGCGGCGACTATGTCGATCAAGTGCAGGGCTTTTCCCAGGGGCGGATGTATATGCGGATGAAGATCAAGGGGTAACACGGACCCATCCGGCTGTCTTGAAGCTATCTATTATATAGGCTCACTAGCTTTGAGCATGAGCAGTTACGGTGCCTTGATCGTTCAGCCGTTGGTCTATTAAGCAAGACACTTCCTTCCCTTGGGCATTCTAATTATCTTCGCCGAGTGTATAGAACTCAAAGCTTTGTCTGACGACGTCCATCATGTCTCCTCCAGCCTCCATCTCAGACGCTGATCTCGAAGCACAACAGCAAAAGCAGGATGTCCACCGTCCCAAGGTCACTTCCTCTCTGATGGCCACTCCAGCCGAGCCTCGACACCGGCAGCTGGCCGACCCGTCGCCGCTGGGATTGCTTGCTTTCGCCCAGGCCCTCTTTCTCATCAGTCTCTTTGGTGTGCACCCTCACGATGTCACGACGCCCAACGTTTTGATCTCCAGGTATGTGCTATGTCCCACAAAACAGTAGATAAGAAGAGGAGTAGAGGGCTCACATCTGTTTCCACACATAGTCTGATTGCCTTTGGCGGCCTGGGAATGACCATTGCCGGCATTTTCGCCTTCATCCACGGCAACACCTTCGGCGCCACGGTATTTTGCACCTACGCGGGCTTCCAACTCTCCTACGCCCTCATCTACATCCCGGGCTCTGGCATCATCGCAGCATACACCGACTCCGTGACTGGTCTCCCCACGGCTGAGTTCACCCAGGCCATTGCCCTCTTCGTCTGGGCCTGGTTCATCGTCACCGTGATCTTCACCGTCGCCGCGATCCGCAGCAACCTCGTCATGCTGCTTGTCCTGGTCTTCACCGACCTGACCCTGCTGTTCTTGGCTGCTGAGTACCATACCGGCATTGCTGCCCTCGGCACAGCTAGTTGTGCTTTTGGATTCGTCACCGCGTTCCTGGCGTACTGGGCCGCCGCTGCCGCGCTGTGGAGCATTTCCACGCCGATTCAAGTACCAATGTTCCCACTGGTCAAGGGGACGAAGTCTTCCTAAGATAACGAAGAGTGGTGCTGGTACGAGGCCAAACTTGCATCTCTTGGCTTCGTGTTCATATATATGTAACAGATAGTTGCAACATTATCAAAAGTAGCACGGACTGGTGATCTGGACAAACATAGTCGCGAAACAATAAATCCCATCGTTATAAGCGACGACGTTCGCAGACGAACCATTGCATAATTATTAATCTTTAATTCTCTACTGAGCTCTTTGCACCCTACAGCTTTTCTGCCTACCAACGATATCTCCAATCGAACATTCCTAACGTCAATGCAGGTTGCTCACCACCAGTACTATAAGAATAGTTCCTAGCTAAGCTCCATTCAAGGAAGCACCCATGACTCGACCAACTGTACGCATTCAGGACTCGCTTTTTGCCCAATTAATCAAACGTGCGACACTGGGACGTTCCTCTTGCTCCCAGATAAATAGCACCGTGGTATATTCAAAGTGCTTTGATTGCAATTCGCTGATATCAACATTCACGAGACACAATATCAAGAGGCTATTACTTTGCTGGGAAATGTGCTCAAGGCAAGTCTCCAGTAACACGAAACGGCTTATCATTTATCCTTCACTGACTAAGTCTGCTATTGTTGGCGGACCTGCCATTACTACTCTCGGCCTGATTGAAGATTGCTATTTTGTCAGACTGCAGACGGCTGTGATTGCCAGATCTCCAACTAAGTAGTCTCTTTCACAACCTTCTGCTATGGAATCGACTGTCGAGTACGGATAAGCCATCCTTTTCGACAACCTCGTCTCTTCCCCGTCTTCCCGATGAAGCTGATACCTCCGCATTAGAGTTGACTGACTATCGACAGAAATCGTTGTAAGGATCTCGCTGCAGTCGGCGTGCCGTTCTTCGTAGCCGCTATCTAGATGCCGACGTACATCATCATCCTGTTGAGTGCGCAGGTGCGCATAACGTGGAATTGTGCCAGGGCGTACAACTCGGCAGCGAGAGCAATACCTATTCAGCATCGTATACAGCGACATATTTACGCCGAAGGGACATAAAGACGGTGGGTGCAAATACCTTGACTTGGTGCAAGGCGTTCTACAAACCACGATACACGTTTTAATACTTCAGATTTACTAGAGGCTAGGCTCATGCCGAATCGACAGGCGTTATAGATGGCATTGGTGGATCGGCCGAGGAACTGTCGAGAATGCACGACGGAGCCACCGGTCTGGAAGCTGCCTGGAGCATCGACAGCGAGGGCGAGGTAAGGGCTTCGTGAAAGCATCATTTGCGTGTGGATAGCTATCGGATCATGGCACGCAGAGCTCAATCTCAGCGACGGGATCACGTGTCCTGGCGCAGCAAGTCAGGTTCATATTGGATGGATCTTTATCGGCGGCCCGTTGAGGTACTCCTAAATTCGGAGAAAAGGCTATATGCCAAGGACTGCGTGTAGCTCACACTCTTCGTCAAGGCTCTATCCATTTTCGAGTTGATTAGACAAGCCGCGAGCAGGTTATTGTTTCTTGTTGACAGTGTTCTGAACTTTAGGGAATCCACCAGAGACAACGCGGAATAGTCACGAGCTTGGGGAACTGTCTTGGGAAACTGGGGTAAGATTGGCCACGCCTCCAATTACTGGGAGTCATCTTATCTCTTCGCGACCTCTTTCCCAAAGGACCAATGTATATTAGCAAACGAGCTTGGACGGCTTCAATACGACAAGCTGGACGCACTAGCCATTGCTGAATTTTCCATTACGGGATTATTTTCGTTATCTTGACCAGTATATCACAAGTGTATATTGTTTTCTGGCAATTGCCGCGCAGATCACCTGCAATGCAACCCTAATACCCTCTTCGGTTGTCGGTCGCCGGATTGCGTGCTCCTGGAGCTGAATAGCAACATCGGTCGTGGTCGTATCATAGCGAGCCAGTGTGGTGGGGCAGCCCTACCAAGCCAAGGCTATGCTCCGATAGCAGGCCCATTCAGGCGACGGCGAGCGTGAGGTCGCTGCCTGTTTATATCCGTATCAGCATGACTAACCTTCCTAAACGAAGGTAGAATAGTATGCCGATTGGACACTAGTGTTGCTCACGCAATCATGGCCATTGACTTCGCAACATCTGAGCGATGCGGGGGACGGTGGCGGTACCACATATATAAGTAGCCACGCCGAATCCAAACAGACAACCTTGGTTGCAATTCCGAAGATCGGGACCTGTACTATTATTGTCCTTAGACACCCCAATCGTTCAAAATGGCTCCTTCTGCTACCGTGACTTTGACCGAGTCGGAGCCGGCTCCTTTACCGGTCAGGTCGCTGAAGACGGAGTTTGGAGCGTACAAGGAGCTTGGGTCGAGCAAACTCGACGAGGAAGCCGAACGCATCGGAAGGGAGGATTTTGAGGCCGCGAAGGTAGGAGAAAGAAAATGTAGAGTAGTTGTCAGTCTCGGCCGATCTAACTAGGTGCAGTATCCGAATTATCTGCCCACCTGGAACCCCGAGCAAAAGTACCCTCCCCTCGAGCCGTTCGAGCACTACGAGCACGGCAAAGACGCCGACACCTCGTACCCCGAACTTCTGCCCGAAGGCGCTGGCGTTACACACATTACACCGTCAATTGGCACTGAAATCAAAGGTGTCCAGCTGAGCAAGTTGAGCAACGCCGGAAAAGACCAACTTGCCCGTTTCGTGGCCGAGCGCAAAGTGGTTGCATTCCGTGGACAAGATTTTGCGGATCTGCCCATCTCGGAAGCTCTGAACTATGGCGAGTATTTCGGGCGCCACCACATTCACCCTGCCTCCGGTTCTCCCGAGGGACACCCGGAGATCCATCTCGTGCACCGTGGTGCTGGCGATGATGGCGCCGAGAAGTTCTTCCAGGCGCGGACGAGTTCGGTTGCATGGCACTCAGACGTCTCGTATGAGCAACAGCCCCCGGGAACAACGTTTTTATATATCCTCGACAAGCCAGAAACTGGTGGCGACACCCTTTTTGCCAACTGCGTAGAGGCATATGAGAGACTCAGCCCCTTGTTCCAAGAGCGCCTCCATGGCTTGAAAGCAACGCATTCCGGTGTTGAGCAAGCCAACGCTTCTCTGGCTAGAGGTGGAATCAAGCGCAGAGAGCCTGTTATCAACGAGCATCCGATCGTGCGCACACATCCTGCCACCGGAGAAAAGGCTCTATATGTCAACCCGCAATGTAAGTTTGTGTCCGAAATATCAATGACCAGCTACTAATCGCGATTTCCAGTTACAAGAGATATTGTCGGGATGAAGAAGGAGGAGTCAGACGCCATCCTGAAGTTTTTGTATGACCACATCGCATATGGCGCCGACTTCCATGCGCGCGTGAAGTGGGAAGAGGGCACCGTCGTCGTCTGGGATAACCGCGTTACCCAGCACTCAGCTTTGGTTGACTGGAAGAACAAGCAACGTAGACATCTAGCCCGCATTACACCGCAGGCAGAGAGACCTTTTGAGACATCGTTCCAGGGTTAGATTTTGTAGCTTCAAATAAAGCTAGGAATAACATGGCGACTAGCTCATCTCTGATTTGTGTCGTCGGATTTAGCATTCTTTTGATTGTGCAGCACACGACTCTTGGCACGCTTCTGGAAACCGAACAGGTCACCATCAGAATCCTCATCGGACGCTTGTGCATTGATCCCATCCTGGTGTCCGTCATTTTCTGCCGGCTTGGGTACGTATTGCGCCTTTGTTTGCGGATAACTTGGTTCAGCATGATTCGACAACTTGTAAACAGTACTTTGTCTGGAGGTGGAAGTCTTCATAGGGATTGGTCCTGTGGGTGGAAAAAGTGTTTTGCGCCGTGGCATGACATCCAGGTCTGCTTCTTCTTCTTCTTCGCTTTCAGTGTCAAGCGTCTTCTTCTGAGCTGATTTGTTTGTTGCTCCAGATGAATACCTACTTGTCGGAGACATATTCAATGACGAGAAACGAGCCGCAGTCTCAGGCGCCTTTTGATGCCTGGAAGGAGTTCTCGCAATCTCCAGGGCGAAGTGATCTATTGGTGGAACCGTCTTCCTGGGACTTTCCATCAAGCCGAATAGGGAGTGTCCTCGGAGTGTATCGTCTTCGTCGCCATTGACATTTCCGGTGCCCCCTTTCAGAATCCTCTTTTGGTGCTGCCGTCTAGCTGAGCGTTCCGTCTTCTTCCTGACAAGCTCTGTCATACGCCCAACGACTGGCCGGGAAATGTTCTTGATGGTGGTTGCATTGTAGGACTTGGCGTCAGCTTGTAGGCGTTGGTATTCAGCGGCATGTAGATGCGCGGTGAATCTACTTGCGGTGACATAGAACTCATCTTCGACCATACGATACATGTCGTCCTTGTCAAGTCCGTCCACCATGAAACTATTGTCGTTTCAGAAGATTGAACACATTGCTTTTGGGCCATACCTACGTTTCCTCGAGGGCTTCAGGTGGTTGCGAGTTTGACCTTGACCGCCCTGGTCTCCTGTAAGCAAAATGCGCACTAATGAGAAGCTTGTACTTACTCAAAGGTGGTCTGTTGATTTTTGGGTTGAAGGCGGTAGATGATGCCGAGCTTGGAGCCGCATCAGACTTCTTGTCTTCAGCTTTTACTCGCTTTGTGGCTGTAGGCGTTGCGCTGCCGCGAGCGGAGTTGATGGGCGACGGGGCCTGGGCCTTGCTGCCGTCTCTCCAGGGAATCTTGCGCGTCATGGTGGACAAAATGTTGTTTGAATGAAGATGGCTAAATGATCGAGCGCTCGCATTGCTGATTGAAAACGTGAGACAAAGAAGAGAACGTCGTAACGAAGATGGCAAGCTAGGTTACCAAGCCAATGAGTCGCCTGTCCTGAGGTATGCCTTTGCCATCAAGTCGCAACTCAAAGGTGCAAGTCCCTAGCTCTTGCAGGGGCTGTCCGGCAGCTGCGCGTCAATCTGCAGCTGTCGCGTTAACCTTACCAAGGCGCTCGCCTTTGACCACGGCCCGTTCCTCTACTTTGTCTCACATTAGGAGCATCATGGTTATCAGACTTTACTGCCTTTCTCTTGAGCAAACTCTTGCAATTCTATGTTCGCGGTGACCTCAGGGTAGCGTGATCTTACCGGTCGGGAATTGCTACATGATGTATTGCTATATTGCGACTTGCCTTAGCTGTTAGTGTTTCGATCTTGGCCATTCGTACGGTCCTCGTGCTCATTGTTACACTGTTACACACGATACAAACCTTTCCGAACCCGGTGCGACTATTGTCCCTCTGATTCTAGCTCACGCAAAAACAAATGCGAAATACATGACCGACGATTCGGAACCGCTCCGGCTGTAGATGAATTCGCCATATCCGAATACCCGCGATGTGGACCTCACCATGCTCGCGTAACGGGAATAACGTCAGTGTCCCGGCGTGCATATCGGAACTGCCGTAAAGGATGCCCGATGTCGTTTCCGCCATCGTGACGATGGAGCACCTTATCAGCGGTTTGTTTCCAAGTTTTCAACCCAATTTTCTCCTTAGGTGATTTTCTGCTGCAACGCCTTTGATACCGATGAACGAGGACTACAAGGGACCGGCTACCTCTGGGATCACAGACAGGTCTTCGAAAGAACTGGAAGGCCTGGCAAACCAAAATGCAACCTCGACTTCGGACCTAGCTTTGCCAAATCGCGCATTCGAGTATCGCGGGTCTTCTGACAACTCCCAAAATGGCGACCATGAAGAGCGGCAACGAGATCTGGAGACTCTGTCCCGCGTCTCGAGCGGCCCAGCATATACTGTTTTCTCGCGGAAGATGATATGGTGGATCATCGCCATGAACTGTGTTGCTGCCTTCATGTCGCCCATCACGGCCAACATATACTTCCCAGCCATACCAGCCTTAGCAGACGACCTTGGTGTGTCCACTGCAGACATCAATTTGTCGTTGACGACCTCCATGATTTTCCAGGGGCTGTCACCAACTTTGGTCGGGGATTTCGGAGATGCGGCGGGTAGGCGACCAGCCTTCATCATCGCCTTTATTATATATTTGGGGGCCAACATCGGCTTAGCATTGCAACGCAATTATGCTGCTCTGCTAGTCCTTCGGTGTTTGCAGAGTGCAGGTAGTAGCGGCACTATTGCGTTGGTCTTTGGTGTGGTCGCTGACATGGCGACGACCTCTGAGCGCGGAAAGTTCATGGGCATCGTTGGAGCCGGTCTCACCATAGGACCTACTTTCGGTCCGCTCATTGGCGGGCTGTTGACCCAATTTCTCGGATGGCCATCAGTCTTTTGGTTCTGCACAATCGTGGCCGTTGTATTCTTGGTTCCATATGCTGTCGCCGTTCCGGAGACTGGGCGCAAAGTGGTCGGTAATGGGTCCATCAAGCCACAAGCCTGGAACATGACGTTGCTAGACTATATTCGATTTCGCCGACTACCACGAGACCCGTCAGTCGGACGCCCAAAGCAGAAGATTCCCATCCCCAATCCTTTCAACACTCTACGAGTGTTGTTCAACAAGGACATGGCAATGGTCCTTTTTTACAATGCACTGCTATACGTGGGCTTCATGGTGGTTGCGGCGACACTGTCAACACAGTTTGACATCATCTACCACTTCGATGAGCTTACCCTCGGCTTATGCTACCTCCCTATCGGTGGTGCGACCCTGGTTGCTTCCATCGCACAGGGCTTCGTGCTGGACTGGAACTATCGAAGAACAGCTCAGAAACTCGGTTTCAAGATAGACAAGAAGCGGGGCGATAACTTGAAAGATTTCCCAATAGAAAGGGTGAGAATCCAGGTCATCGTCCCAATGATCTTCATGGGAAGTCTGTTCTACATTGGCTATGCTTGGGCGCTGCAGGCTGAGGCACACGTCGCCGTGCCTCTTGTTTTGACCTTCTTCATCGGTCTATTTATCACGGGAAGCTTTCAGGTGATTAATACCCTCATTGTTGATCTCTACCCTGAGGCGCCGGCCACGGCCACGGCAGCCAACAACCTTGTAAGATGTCTCTTTGGAGCAGTGGCCACTGCAGTCATAGAAGACATGATCAGCGGGATAGGTAGAGGGTGGTCCTTTACTCTGATCGCCCTGCTATTCATGATCCCATCACCAATTCTATGGGTAATACAAAAACATGGTCCAACTTGGAGAGAACAAAGAAGACTGAAGAGCTTGGCGCAAAATGAGACAAAGGCGGCCATGGAAAAAGAGAAGCTTGAGGCTCATGCAGAAAGCTCCGGGGTGGTTGGAACGGCTGAAGAGCCAAAGGCAGCCTGAAACACAAGCCCTATGATGGAATCCTCAACAAGTACCTTCAGACTGCCCCAAGATCAGTGTCGATCTGGCGGACGACCTGCAGTGGGTAGGAAATACAGCTAGCCCATTTATACATTTACCAGAATTAACGATGAAATAAATATAGAGAGAACCAATATGTCTCACCGAGAATTGTGTTTGTATTGGATATACGTCGTAAAATCTTATAGCAGGGGTGTGCTGGAGGGGTGTTGCACAACCATTGCTTGGGTCGTCCGAAACTGGAAGGGCACTAACGTACCTACTTAGTGAGCTCGAGCCACAACGTGGCGCCCCAAGACGTCAGAACCATCAGAACAGCTTGCAGCTTCAAGGAAGTCGGGCGTTTCGCGGCCTCACAACTCGATAACGCAACGCCCTGTCCCAGTTCCAGGCTCGTAGATACGTCGAATCGTATAACAATGTCTCGATAGCTCTTTACATGAGCCCACTGCCGACATGACAGACCTCACACCCCTCTTCGACAGCTTTCTGTCGTCTCATTCTTCTCCATCAACCACAAACCGCACATTCACCGTTGATAGCCTGGACGATTTCCTAAAAGAAGCATACACAATCAACCATGCAATTCGCACCCTGCACACAGATCTCTTGAGGATCCGGCAGTCCTACCTCTCGACCGCCCAGCCACGCCGCACCCTCATCCGCCAGAATGGCGAGAAGCCTCTGACCGACCGCGACCGCGAGGACATTGATGCCAACTCCAAACAGTTGCTACGAGATCTAAACGCGAAGATCCGGCAACTTGTGGACGCCGAACAAGTGCGCAGGGAGACCGAGGCGCAGATTCTCAAGAAGAAATTCGCAAGAGGTCTAAGCGCACTCGGGTCATGGGCATCAGGCGGCGCGGGTGGTGGGCTGGGAGGCAAAAGCGTCGAATATAGAACCGCAGAAGAGGCAGCGAACGGCATCAACACGCACAGAGAAAGTGTTCTGTGGATGCTCAGGCAGCGCTTACAGGAATGCGTCAAGACACAGCAGGATATGATGGAGGTCAGACTGAACAGAGAAATGGAGAAACAGAGGAGCGTGTTAGCTAGAGCGGGAGTCGGTGAAGGCATGGGGTTAGGCTCAATGCCAGGCATGAACGTGAGAGAGCCGAGCAGCCCCAGCTCACAAAGGAAGTCAAGCCAAGCTGCGTGGCAGGAGGAGGGACAGTCTACGTATAATCCCCAGCCTGAACTGTCCCCCGAGCAAATCCAAATGTTTGAACGGGAAAACCACGACATGCTACAGCATTATGAGAGTGTGCTGGGCCAAGTCAGGTTTGTCTACTTCCATGTCCTTCCTCGAGAACACAGACCTAACTGGCGTGTACAGGACGGCGGAAAAATCACTCATTGAGATATCCGAACTGCAAACACAGCTTGTAAACAATCTGGCCACGCAATCAGCGCACATAGACCAACTAGTTGCGGATTCGTTCAACATCACCGAGGACGTAGGCGGTGGAAACAAACAGCTCAAGAAAGCGACACAAAAACCGAGGACCGCCAAATATACCTTTTACGCGACATGTGGATTATGCACCCTACTGGTTGTATGGGACCTGATCATATAGCAGCTAGTGCACGAGTTAAATGTATAAAGAGCCAAAGATCAACATGTCTAGTCTGAATGTTGCATGTGAAGGAAAGCTTCACTGCTGGGCCTAAATTTGGGGTGTCGAAGCATGCACTATCACATGCCGATCCGCAACGGGCGACTATATACAGTCGGAAACCTGACAATTTGGAATTGACGTTGGCTGATGAGATCCAGAATTCACGGTAGCACGCTCCAGTGCAACAGCTGTGGTGCGCGGGTAAGTCGAACAGGGGACATTGGGCTTCAGCTCAATTGATGCATCCTGTTGTGAGTTGTGAGGTGCCTTTCGGCTCAACGACCGAATGAAATTGTCTGGACGCTGGCAACCTCGGTCTGGTGAGATCATAGGCGGCTGACCTGCCCATGGGGCCCACCGTTCCCACCGTTCGCGATGCCGGGGACGTGGCATTTAAAAGCCGTTGGTCCCCTACAGGAACGAGCTTCCATCGATGGCTGCGAGTCCGATTTCCCGAATCTCTTCCGTAGTCTCGAGCCCATCACGCCAGATCTTGGCGGCATTAGACGATCAACTGCACAAATTGTCTCTTGGCCTCCTTCCTGAGGGATCCGACGGACACGACGCCGACGCTGCTTGCATATCCTTTGGTCCATGAGCCCTGCTGCATAGCGAGCACGAGTCATCACTGCCCCATAAGGCCGAGAACCCGTACGAGTGCTCGCCATTTGCAATCAACCCCAGCACAAGCAGTGGCCCGTACCCCGCCGCTAAGGCTGGTAACCGCACTCAGCTACGCCCCAGCTACCCCTCTGCCCTGTATCGGAACCCCTAAACGTTCGCTGCACCCCGCCGTTGGACCGCTTGGGGTACCTAGCGTCTCAGCACACGAGCACGCGCACTGGACCTGCAACAGCCCACCTGCCCGCTTCGGCGCATTGCTCCAGCCCGTCAGTCGTCCAATATTACCTGACCTGGGGAAAGCTGTTCCCTCTGGTTCTTTCCCAATATGCCAACCTCAAAGCACTTCGATCCTTCATACCACGCAGATTCAGTACGCCGAGTCACAGGTCTAGTCCAGCAGATGTCTCCTCCTTCAGCCACAAGCTTCACGGCCGAGGTCGTCCCTCAGGCCCCCGAGGATGCGCTCTTCGGCTTGGTGAGAGCTTGCAAAGCTGATCAGAACCCGGACAAGGTTGATCTGGTGAGCCGGACTGTTGACCAAGTCCACGATGCATTGTTCGCTGACCTGGCCTGAAGAGTATTGGTGCGTATCGCGGCGACGATGCGAAGCCCTGGGTATTACCCGTCGTCAAGAAGGTAATGTTATACTTCACTTTACACCTGCCTCGAGACCTGCAGCTCTCCGAGCTTCCTGTCGGCCCTCCCCACGGTGATGTGATCGTTCGGCATGTTTCACGAACAATCTGTGCTGACTGCCTCTTCTTGCCAGGCCGACGAGATCCTTCGCAACGACCCCGAGCTTAACCACGAATACGCTCCCATTGCCGGTATTCCTGCATTCACAAGCAAAGCCGCCGAGTTGATTCTTGGAGGCCCCGAATCCCCCGCTATCAAGGAGAAGAGAGTTACATCCTTCCAGACCATCTCGGGCACTGGTGCCGTCCATCTTGGCGCTCTGTTCCTCGCAAAGTTCTACCCCGGCACCAAGAAGGTGTATATCTCGAATCCAACATGGGCCAACCACAACCAGATCTTCACCAACGTTGCCTTGCCCATCGCTACATACCCCTACTTCTCCAAGGAAACCAAGGGTCTTGATTTCAAGGGCATGAAGGAGGCAATCTATGGTGCCCCAGACCGGTCTATCATTCTGCTGCACGCTTGTGCTCACAACCCCACTGGCGTTGATCCAACCTTTGAGCAATGGAAGGAGATCGCTGAAGTGATTCGTGCGAAGAGCCACATTCCCTTCTTTGACACGGCGTACCAGGGCTTTGCTTCTGGTGACCTGATGAAGGACAACGCCGCCGTGCGCTACTTTGTGGAGCAGGGCTTCGAGTTGCTCGTTGCTCAGTCCTTTGCCAAGAACTTTGGTCTTTATGGTGAGAGAGCAGGTTGCTTCCATGTCGTCACCGGCCCGTCGCCCGATGCCCAGAAGACTATCGAGCGAATTGCTTCACAACTCGCCATTCTTCAACGTTCCGAAATCTCGAATCCGCCGTTGTATGGTGCTCGCATTGCCAGTACCGTCCTGAACGACCCTAAATTGTTCGCTGAGTGGGAGGACAATCTCCGTACCATGTCCGGGCGCATCATCAATATGCGAACAGCATTGAAGTCCAAGCTAGAGGAGCTTGGCACTCCAGGCACCTGGAACCACATCACGGACCAGATCGGCATGTTCACTTTCACTGGTCTGACCGAGGCTCAAGTATTGAAGATCCGGGAGGAGTTTCACGTATACATGACCAAGAACGGTCGTATCAGCATGGCCGGTCTCAATACGCGGAACGTGGAGTACTTCGCAAAGGCCATTGACAAGGTCGTCCGGGAGGTGAAATAAACCTGACAGCGATTATGTTTGTTCTACATCGCTCGTGTTTGTCCGTTGATCGCGGATCCAGTGTGTTATTATTTGAGCGACGGTATTGGTTCCCGACACGGCAGGGCTGATAAAATCTTCCTCTCCTGCATCATGGGTATAGATGAGTTAAATAAGAACGATTGTTTCTAGCATTTTCCAGTGTGATGATCGCCAACATGCTGTGTAGCGTGAAGTTGTTGTTCTCTGTTATTGCGACTGCTACTTAGCTAAACAGGTAGTTCTTGAGAAATGGTGATATCACTATCGAGTACATGTCAAGTCAAGTCTATTGTTGTTGTAGCTTGAATTGCCCAATCAATTCAGAGGTGATGGGGAACTTCTCCACTTGACAGATCATAGCAGAATGTGGATGCTTACATTGTAGGCAAGCCACATCATCTACTTTACCAAAAGTCTAATCTGTCAACTGGATCGCCCATCACATTTGTAACTGACACGTGTATAATCTTGGATATTATCGTGAAGAAGTCGAGAATCAGCTCCAGACCAACAACCATCCAGGTTGTATATCTCCAGATCATACTAACCACGCAGCAGCCTCATGAGAGGCTCACACATAACACTTAACCCTCAAAATGTCATCTACACACACCTCAAACACTCCCTTACTCCCACATTTGCACCTCTTGTGCATGGACTCCCAGGCCGCCGTAGCCTGGGAGGCCGCAATCGCACAGTGCCAGCTCACTTCATCTTCTCACCTAAAATACACAATCCACGACTCTGCCCTCTCCCAGCTCTCGCCAAGCCTGCAATTCGACGCTGTGGTCTCTCCAGCGAATTCATATGCCATCCTGGACGGTGGATTTGACGATGCCATCTCCCGCGGCTTCTCGCCCAAAGGTGACTACGCAGCACTGACCCGTCACGCGCAGGCGCATCTGTACACCACACACCGCGGCTATCTGCCTCCGGGCCAGTGCCAAATTGTGCACATTCCTGGCGAGTGGCGCGAGGAGCGCAAATTGAGGTACCACGATGGCAAGGGCTGGGGCTGTAGGTATCTTGTTCTCTGCCCGACCATGCGCATACCGAGTCCTTGTGAGAAGGAAATCGTCTACGCATGCGTGTGGTCGCTGCTCAATAGCTTGGAGCGGCACAACGATTCCGTCGCTGACGGGAAAGGGGGGGATGCTGGGGAGGAAACGGGGAGAGGAGCCAGGATCGAGAGTCTGTTGATGACTCCCCTGGGAACGGGGGCAGGACGCAGTAAGTAAATCTCGGTGCTGTCACTTGGCCTTGTAGCCTATCCTTGGGTCAGAACTTGTCAATCTGACATTTCTGCTTCCGATAAATCATCATTCTTACTTGGGAAAAAATTGCTGACTGTAGGTGCTGTATAAAGTCAGTTACGAAAGATGGGCCAGACAAGCAGCATTAGCTATCAAGCATTGGATCGACAGTGTCGAGAATCCAGGGAAGTGGATAACAAGAGACTGGCGTGACGTGGCTACGATTGATGCTGAGTTGAAATCAACACATAAAGTATAAGAAGAGCTTCGCAGTCAACCCACGCAGGTATAGAAAACACTTCTTTGCCAATGAACTGGGGAGGTCACGGATTCTGGAGTTCCTGCCAGGAAACACAAATCCTTCTCTTATTCTAACCTTCGACCAAGGCCAGGTGGCTTCTTGAGTTGGCACAAAGGAGTTCGAGACTCGACAGTTAATATGACTGCATTTCAGGCAGATTGACAAGGGAGTGCCTGTATTTTGCAAATTACACTTTCGTTGTCTAATATTTATGGTGTGCGTTGAGGTTAATGGTTGAGTTCAAATCGTGATCTAGCGTCATGATGGCTATTTCAAATTCGTATAAAACATAATGGAAGAAATATGTAGGAGATAAGATGATACAACTGATATATAGTTATATCGATATTCTCACTGTGTATGCCTCTATGTGTAATGCCATAAGAGCTATCAGTTTCTTTAGCGATTATGTGGCAGAACGTGCCAAACATATCCCTTTGGATTTTATTAATTTTGAAATATTGAAAATGCTACCCGAGATCCGAGTATTTGCAAAACATTTATATGATTATATTCTCGGTAATCGGCCTCCCCCAGCTTGGGAAAATCTTCTCGGAAGGATTGATTGAGCTCCTACATAAGTACTCAGCAGTATGCAAATCATTCATCACCTGTGAACGACATGCACTGTATGGAGCCACAGAAAGGACTAGTTGCGAAAATCGCATATCATTCTGCTGGACTAAGAATACATATAGGATACTGTCAAATGAATCCACATTGTCGGCTTGATCCACGCTGACACTGTGTATGGGCTCGTCGTTGCGCGGTATGCTCTTAGGCCTGCCATTAGGCCTACGTCGTATTCGTCTCGCATATACCGGGTTTTGAAAGCTCCGTGAGAATGGCGAGCTGTCTGCAAAGTATATTTCTAGATTCTCAAAGGGCAGAACATGACTTGTAGAAGCAAAAGCGGTCTACAATACCTAGCTAACTGACGATTGTTGCTGCCGCCCTGGGAATAGTTTGTACTAAATAATGGGACTACCATCATGTCCGCTCAGAGTGCTGTTAGCTACATTCATTCAAGGAACAGGAATACTAGGCAAGAGCTGTATGAAAATATGAAGGCTGTCCGTCCGTTAGCAATTACCCATAGTTTGTTCGCTTTGTATTCCAGGGAATTTTTATCCACACGCAGAGCTTCCACTGGGTTGAAGACAATGGGATTGCCAGTGGGGGGAATATCAAGACATGGAGAGATGGCAGATGTGACTAAGCTCTTGATAAACAACCCGGGATAACCTGACGTAAGACCGAAGGAAGAAAAGATGTCTCGTTTATTTCTAATGTTCCCGTGTCAAATGACGATCGCCATATTGATGCTTGTTTTTTCACTGAGACACGGCGGATGACGCCGTGCTAATTGCGTCATCGCCTTTGCTCCTTCAGCAGGGACATTTGGGCACAGGCGCTGGAGTTTAGGGGGGCGGGGGTCATTACAGCACAGACCATCCACGGTCTACACAGATGCGTCTTCACTCGAGGGCGCGTCGACGCGATTCTGTTTGGCAAGAAACATATCTTCAGTGTTCATGATCCGGAGGCGTCGTGGTCCACCCCAAGATGGAACGCCTCTCGCCGGAGCTTCTTCATATTGTGGTGTCGTTCTTGGACGTCAAAGATCGTCGGCAGTTTCGTCTTGTCAACAAGAATTTTTCGGTCATCGCAGCCGCACACATCATCCCTGAGGTTTCTCTTCACCTACATGCCAAGGACTTGGAAAAGCTGAGAGCAATCGCAGCCCATGGAACTATTGCACGCAATGTCCAGTCCCTGACTTACTTCGCCGCGCGGCTGGAAAGCCCGCCAATCAGTTTCGCAAAATACAGTCTAGAGCATCACACTTGCATGCAAATGTCGCTTGTCAGTCCCGCGCTGACGGAGCGTCGCCGTTGGAAAATGGACTTGACGCCAGAGCAGTTGCGGGCCCACTATGAGATGTACTTGGAGACGGTGAGCTCGCAGGACAAACTAGTTGCGAATCAAGCCGACTTGGTTTGTCTCAAAGAGGTCCTTCCCTCCTTTACCGGGCTGCGCTGTGTCACCATGTCCTCGGGTCACCATTTCTACGAGGGGGTTATTAACAAACCAAAGTCACCCTACGATGACTGTGTTCGAGATCCTCATGAAGACGTTTTCCCAGCAGGTGCTTCACAATGCGAGGTATTGCTCGAGTCCCTGGCCTATCACGGGACGAAGATCGAGCAATTTCGCGCGGGGGCTATGAGCTGGCGATTCTTTGACAAGGAGCCAGAGGTCATCTCGCGCTTGATCAGCGCACTCGGCAACCTCAAGTATATTGAATTGGTATTGATGGTCGAAACAGATGAGAACGGAGAAGACGTGACCGACGACACTATTAAGTGCCGTGACCTACTTGAGCGCCATGGCGTCTTGAAGACTGTTTTCAAGTCAATGCCGAATTTAGAAGTCCTCGGGTTTGCCATCCAGGGCGACTTTGAAAGCCATAGGCGGGCTGCATCCCTCGATTCGATCATACCGGCCGGTTTTCACTGGCTAAATCTGTCAGACTTATCACTGGAGGGGGTTGATTGCCGTCAAGGGGCACTCCTGAAGTTTCTGGAATTGCATCAAAAGTCTCTGTCGCGTGTATGCCTACAGGATGTCACTCTGACCGATGGCTCGTGGAAGCCAGTGCTGCGTGGTATTAGGTCTAAGCTTTATTTACAGGAAGCATGCATTTGTGGCCTGCTTTGTGGTTATATCGAGGAGGAGGAAGGCGGTGGTCCCTTCCATGATCCCGACAGACCAACCGAATTTTATGACTTGTGGACAGTAGACCGCGGTCCCAACGACATGAGAAACTCAATCAACTGCTATTGCAGGCGGGGTGGTGAAGATTATCCCGACGAACTGCCTCTCACGCGTGAGGTCGTCAACAAGTATTTTGAGAGCCATGTACATAAAGATGGAATCCTGTCCGAGTTCGAAGATGAGGAGGAGATGCGCAAAGCCGAGCTAGAAGTGGACGCTCGGATCCGGGCCATGGACTTATTCCATTATGGTGAAGCTGGACTAGATTACACCGACGACGAAGATTTCTTGTCGTCATCCGGCGCGGACGAGGAGGGCTTCGTATCCTTCTTTGACCCATGGAATTCGGACATGAGCGACGAAGACGAACTTGAGGAAGACTCTGACAGCGATGAAGATGAAATTGAGGAAGACTCTGGCAGCAACGAAAATGAACCTAAGCCAAAGCCCTCCCTTAATGAGGGGAGTTCTAACAGCGACGAAGAAGAACTTCCGCCCTACTCTGACAAGGATGACCGCGATGACGGCAGAGGAGAAACTTGAGATGGACGTATGCCTTCAAGACATGGACCCCTCTAACATAAACCCGTACTTCGATCCCATGCCTTCATCTGTCAGGGCAGCCGGAGACCCGATTGGGCACAAAATTCCGGCCCTGGTAGTTCATTCTGATGGCGTGGCATATATGCATGGGTTTAGTCATACAAATTTGTGTGGCCAGATGGTAGCATGAACAGCTGGTGAAGACTGAAAGACTGATTCGTGGCGCACGGCAACACAGCTCTTACTTTCAGAAATGAGTAGCGTCTAACAAAAAGTTAGGTTGTTTCTTGACATGTGTCAATATGCATAGCTCTAGGTTCTGTCACAAACAAATAAGTAAGAGAGGTGACGAGTAGCATATGATGAGAATATAGAGAGTGTCAGACATTGTGAGCAGACGGGCAGACAGAAACATGCAATGCCACTCGAGCATGTTCAGATGCTTGCTTGTGCTGTAAATATCCGACGAGATCTGGGCGAGTAGCTGGCAGATCTTGGCGCCAAAGGCCCGCTAAAGACGGGTTCTAAAATAAGAAACACCAGCTAAATCGGGGAATTTCAGAACTCCACTAATGGGAACAATTAAGCCTTACATCGTACCCGAGGCCGCTACCATGCTATAGTCAATGTTCTGGTAATTACAATGTAGGAACACGTCTGGCTTTATTGAGTAACTTGGCGTCTCTTGTGTCCGTCTTTTCATCAGCTATGATGTAGAGCGTACCCACCGGGCGCTGGGCATGATCCCTCCCTTGGTAGGATCTGCAACGACGCTTCCGATTCCATATCGCAGCGCCCCTTCCTTTGGGAATGAGGATTGCGCCTGGTTCAACTAGCGGCAAATTGCCCGATAAAAATACTAATCGAATGCATCGTCCATAACACGCTGTTGCCAGCTATAGATCAGATCTTATCTATTTTAATGCAAAGATTCCCTGTGGCAGTGGTTCCTACCGTGCTTGAGTCTCCTATCGCCAACACCACATGGCTGACGATCTCTAGACGCTCACCAAGATGAAGCTTATTCCAATAATCGCCTCTCTCATAGCAGTGGCCAGCGCGAGAAGCGTCACTGTGCCTGCAGGTGTTGATGGCCAACATTCACCAGCTGGTTGGAGGAGGGAAAGACGCGCTGAGCCTGCCGAAAAGATCGATCTTTCTATCGAACTTCGACAGCCGGGACTGGCTGAGTTAAAGTCACGCCTGGCTGCTATCAGCGACCCAAATGACGTTGATTACGGGAAGCACCTCACCAAAGACGAGGTGGACGCATACCAACAGCCGGATGCGCACGCCCTAAGATCGGTCACCTCGTGGTTAAAAGACAACGGCATTATCAGTACAAGAATAGAAGGGCCATCTGTGAAGTTTCGATCTTCAGTCGATACTGTCAGAAATCTTGTTGGCGCAGATATAGGACACTATTCTTATAAGAGATCCTCGACGCATTTACGGGCGCCGTCGTACACAATTCCCGACCACCTTGCTGGACACATTCGTTTTATCCACCCACTGGTACATTTCGCCAAGCCGGTACGTTCTCACGTGGAGAATGTACACAAACGTGGTATCTCATTGCGAACGACTGCGTTGCGTAACAACGTTGTGCGTCGAGATGTCAGGTATAAGCCGTACGGGATTGCATCTCGCCGGGACCAAGGTAATTCGACAGGCCCCTGTGCTGACGGAGTTACACCTGAGTGCTTGAGAAAGCTTTACAGCCTTCCCACTTCCAATAATACAGGGTATCCAACAGGCAAATCCAAGTCTCGTTTTGGCGTCGCAGGCTTCCTGGACGAATACATCCATTATGACGACGTGTCAGCCTTCATGCAGAAATACGCTCCAGCCGTTCATGCCACGGGATACAATTTTACCGTTTCACTGTTAAACAACGCTACAAACCCTCAATTTCCAGCAGACGCAGCTGGCGCTGAGGCCAGCCTCGACATGGAATATGCTCTCTCTCTAGGATATCCAACGGACATCACCTATTACTCCATGAGTGGACGTGGGGAAAAGATCGAAAATGGAACACTACTCCCGACGGATGAGAGCAACAACGAGCCCTTTCTGGAATTCCTACAGTACATGATAGCATTGTCAGACGATGAGGTCCCACACGTGCTGAGTATATCGTATGCCGATGATGAAGATTCCATACCAGTAGATTACGCCACAAAAGTCTGCGACCTGTTCGCCCAGTTATCAGCTCGAGGCACAACAATATTTTCCGCATCGGGCGATGGTGGAGCTTCAGGTACTGGGCTGGGCGAGTGCTATAGCAACGACGGCCAGGAGCGCAAGACATTCGTCCCTACGTTCCCTCCAAGCTGCCCCTACGTGACGGCCGTAGGTGCAACTGGCTACAGCTTACCGCTCGAGGGCGCTCTTCTCAGCGGGGGTGGCTTCAGCAACATTTTCCCGACTCCGGACTGGCAGAAAAGTGCTGCGGATGAGTACATCAAGACCATGAACGGAGCGCACATGGGTTTCTACAATGCGACCGGTCGTGCCATCCCCGACATCAGTGCACCGGGTGAGAGCTTTCCCATCATTACGGGCGGGGAGGAGACCAGTGTCCGCGGCACGAGCGCCAGCACGCCGGTGATCGCTGCGATAGTGGCGTTGGTAAACGACGAGAGACTGAAGGCCGGCAAACCCAGCCTAGGCTGGTTGAATCCGCTTCTCTATACGGACAGGGTGCGCAAGTCGCTCGTCGACGTGTCCGTGGGCAGCAATACGCCGTGCGTCTATGGTAAAAATGACACCGAGCCCGGCTTCTCGGCTTATAAAGGATATGATTGCGTCACGGGACTGGGATCGGTAGGGGAATTCCGTAAGTTCTTGGAAGCACTATGGTAAAGCCGCCGGAACATTTCTTCTGCCGATGCCTAGTACATTAGCGGACTGTTATATATTTATATTGATCTCCATTTCGTCACGATTATGTGCAAGTCTTTTTCCATACTGGCCAAGTGAAATCCTGCGACGCGGCCACTGATGATATATGATTCGATGAAACCCTCCGTTATTATGTCATGTTAGACTGGCACCCTTGCTCGTAAAGAGTCGCTCTTGAGCGAGCGGCCGCGTCGCATCATCCCTGATACCGTCAAATCATAACCTGCATGCGCCTCAGTAGATGTCCGACCCACGCCGTACATTCATGCCTATCAACATGTTTAAACACCACCAGGCCCCTCTCTCCTTGCCCATTTGCTGCAGAAAGGAGCATAAGAAGAGATTTGGAGTCTGCCTCAACTGCCAGCAACATTTTCTTGCTTAGCAGGAATTCAGAATGACAAGATCAGGGAACTGGCCGATGGCCTATTCTCACTGCTTGAAACGCCTCCTGCAAAGAAGAAAATTGTAGGCGCTACTTCGACGCCATAGACCTTGCAACGGCCTGACTGGAGCCCATTACATTACCAACGGAATGTCATTTGCCCATAACGGCATGCTACATGGACTGAACGTCATTTACCTGCAGGCGAATCATATCAGCACAGCTGATGCCTCTGGTTTCCTACTATTTGTTGCAGCTTGGAGCGATTGGGTATTGGATCATCACAGCCTCGAGGAGACGAAAACGTTCCCCGGCTTCGAGGCCATTGCGGGTTATCAAACCAGGCCATTTGTCGCCGAACGTAGAGCAGCATCATCTATTCTCAGGCGGCCTTGAGTCTCTAAAAAAACACGCGAAAGGCATATCACCGGCAGAGTATGACGGCAAGAAGGTCTGTGAGCTGATCGATGGTTCTGTGCACCATTTCCGCCAGCATCTGGTAGATGAGCTCGAGACGCTTTGGAGCTTGGATTACTGCGATGAGGTTGAGAGGGAACTCTCCTCAAAGTGTACAGGAGTGCCTGGGCCGAGACTCGCAAGCAGGACGAGACGGTGGTACTGCCAATGGTGCTGGGCTTGTGCGACAAGACTTTCCACGGGGGAAATGACTGGCCGAGCTTGCCTTTCAGCTTGTCTTATATGATTCATTTTGTTCTCAGTCGAAACCATCAAGGTGCGTGGCGATTCTTGTCATGCGACACTTTTCGCAACCCAAGGCCGCTAGCTTTCCTACTTGTAGGTAGTGATAGAGATTGAATGTTACAGTTTACATCCAAGAATTAGTTATCCCTACACCGGGAGTCATTCAATCTTCTTGTATGTATCTGGGATAAGTAAAAAGGCAGCCATGGTTATATCATTCATTCTCCGGTTGGCGAGGTCCACCACACACTCATTTCGGGCGCCAAAATTTTAACATCACCGCACCGCGATACTTCGGAGACGACGACGGCAAAAACAATTGTCCTCGGCCAGGCTCGAACTGGCGACCTTCAGATAGCTTCTCTTGAAGTTTAATCAAGTCATATGCATATATATGAGACTGACGCTCTAACCAACTGAGCCACGAAGACTTATTTGCTTGTTGTTGAGAGCGGCGGCTTATTGCAAAATCTTTGGGCGTGACCCGCCGAGCCCTCGACTATCTCCACAGTACCCGACCCAACTCTCTTCTCTGCCCACTAGGTCAGGTTTAGATAAACCTAGAGTCGGGAGCGTAAAAAGCGTCTGGTGCATAATGGTTCCAATTAGCTGTTAATATAACGTACATTGATCCACTGAATTATAACCCGATCATTTCAACCATTTGTCCAGCATTGGGTGTATTCTACGTTGCGAAGTTGGTTAATGTAGAAGCCTCACATATCAACAAGGCAAGAATCATTCTCAAAGCTTCGTGCGACTCTGATCTTACTACTTGGCCTGTTCTGGTGCTGTGCTAGAATTGAACAAAGCTCTAAGATGCCCATTGGAAAGGCGTGAGAGCCTGGCAGTAGGTCTGCGCGACCACACCCTTTTGAGAACAGATAAATTTGAACCTTGCACCAGCTTTCATCAATCGTCGATCGCTCTTGTATTTCGAACGCATGCTATAAGAGACACCTCGGGTGAGTATGCTCGTATTCGCCAAGGTATTGCAACATCATGTCGATCAGCGGTGATGAAATTTCATTGATGGCTCTATTACCTGGGCATTAAGTATGCTACTAATCAAAGCAGCTCATTAGGATAAGAAATACAATGTATCTCGCAGCTATCTAGACTACGAAGCGATCTCTGCCGGTTGCAAATGCTGAAAGCCTGGTAAGCAGAAGGTCTAGTAGAACACTACTGGCAATACGGTAAGTAGCTAATGCAACTTTAGCCCTGTGTTCAACAACACTCGCTCTGTAGCAAATAAAGGATTTGACCCACTCGGATTCACTGATTTATATTAAATTCATCATTCGAACGATTTGGAGTGGTTAGTATTCGCGGTTATATAGATAACCGAGTGGCATTCAAAGGCCGCCGCTTTACATTTGGGGTTAGCATGTAGTGTTTAGCCGTAGTCCCAATCGTAGCAAAATTGTAACTGCCGTATCATATGTGCATAATGTGGCATTCTGCTCGGGCGGAGGATAAGAATAGAAGAAGTTCGAGTTTCTTAGCATCGCAGGTATATAACAGTTTGGATCTCGAGCTCTTCTGGCCACGACGAACACGAGGCTTTACCAAGATCGCACCGTCATACTATGCATTCAATCGACCAGACCTCTGCTTCAATCCCTGGCAAAATGTTCGCAAAACTAGGTCTCTTGATTGCTCTGGCAGGCCGTGCCCTGGCCCCGAATGCAACTCTACGCTAAATGCCATTCGGTGACTCGATCACCGAGATCGTCTGCTGGGGAATAGTCAGGGCTACCCAGGGTTCCTTGCTATCAACATCGCTAACAACAAGCAGCTGGTAGGCTGGCTCCAGCAGAACTTAGCGGACGTCATTACTATGCACTTGGGAACAAACAACACAGTCCAACCAAATAAGCCTGTCACTAATATCATTGCGGCATTTTTGACCCTAGTGCAAGTCATGCGCGACAGCAGCCCTAAGATGAAAGCCATTGTAAGTAGTCGCGAACAGACTTAAGGACGAGAAGGTGTGCGTAACCTTCGTCGGCTGAGTGCGCTCAGCATGTGAGATGATGGGGGTTATAAACTCGCCTAGGCATACGCTTGAATATATACAACCGATGCGAGGCGAGTATAAAATACAGTCATGTTTAAAAACCTGCTTTAGACATGGGTCGCTCTCCAGACCACCGGACGGTGCCAGTCAAAGAAGCTGGTCCTCCCGGCTCATAGACTTTGATATCCACGCTACGTGCTCACACTGCTAACTAAAGATGGAAGAGAGACTGAGTTGAGATGAAGGTGCCCTATCTCAAGTGCAAAGTGACGATGTCAGCCCCCCGTCGCCTGTGCTGTGGTGGTTGACGCTCTGCATATACTCTTATAAGCTACCGACGCATTACTCCCATGAAAACCGCGGCCGATACTATATTCGGCCAATTGGTGCCACAAAAGGCTATCGAAAGTACAAATTCGGCTCAAGAGGAAAGAGGCTTTTTTCTACAAAGAGCACCGAACTTTCGACTAAGGGCACAGGTTTCAATGGGCTCACGGATTTGGAAGTTGGCTTTGACCGACCATACCCTGTCGCCATCGGGACGAACTCATCTACAGCTAAGCATTCGCAGAAGGCCAGTCTGCCGATTTCAGTTCGGGCAACCTCCTTCCCGTCCTCGGAATATAGCGCCGACGACCTATCAGATGAGACAAAGATCAGCAATTCCCAACCTGGCGCTAGGCAGTCGGGCCAAGAGAACAGGTACCCTAAGGAATAAACATGGGAGAGGAACAATGCTTGGAATAGGGGGGGTTTGAAAACCATGGACCGACTTTGCAGGGTCTGTTATGATACCATAGGCTGCTGCAAGGAGCTGTGGGGTTTTGGACATGATTTTAACATAGTAAGGTAGCTAACAGAATGTCATATGGCAAGTTTTCCCATTCATTGGCTTAATTGAATGAGAATGAAACACGAACGATCTTTTCCCGAGCTACACGGCCCAGTTGATCTCATTATCATTGATTATCTGCTGTTTTCCTGGCCACTTCTTCACTAGTTGTCTTACCCTGCTCTCATATCCTGGTTAGCCATTAGTTCAGGCCCAGGGATCTGCACCTCCCGCTCATCTCATGTCTGCCTCCGGTAGTCAAGATAACCTACGTCCCACAGAATAAACGTTTGGACCAAGTCGCACGGTTTGATTCGCTGTCATGACAGACATGCACTGGCAGTTCAGAATGCACCAAGCCCCATATCCACCATTTAAGGTTCTGCGGGCGACCCACCTCCTGTGCATCCGAAAGGTAGCACACACGGAATGGCAATGACGAGTCTCCACAGTTGCCATGGTAGATACCGTGGCGTATGGATGGACTTTTCTTGTGCTACGCTATGCTGAAGTCGAAAGAGTCCAGGTGGTGGCAGATTGCGTGCCAGAGGTTCTGTCGCATTTGCTCTAGGTCAATCAGTGGTGATGTTAGGTACTTCAAGTCCCAATACCTACTGCTTGGCTGGTATGCCCCACTTTATACTAGAGCCTTGTGGAGCTACATTGTACCTCTTCAACCCTTCTGCTATCAAATTCGAAGACCGTTCTGCTTGTTTTCGCGACTTCCACGTAAAATATCACGTCTTGACTGACATCATACGGCCAGGGATATGTCATGAGCTGCACCTATGCCGCGACGGATGCGGAGAAGCGAGCTCGGTAAGTGGGGTGACGAACACATTGGGAAGCCATCCTGGTACCATCTGGTCTACAACGATGGCAATCACTACAATGTAGCCATGGTCACTGCTATCTACCAAGCTCTAGATCCCTTCTATATTCCAGATGGCAAGCAGCAATCCGTTAATGGGAAGTGAGTCGGTCGTAGCTGACTTGCCGATGTTGTATCACTCTACTCGCACGATCGAGAATCATGTCTAGTACTACCATGCAGGGATGCTTTTATGGAGGGGACATCCTACCTGGAAGTTGCCAAGATCTGTATGTACTGTAACCTGCTGGGGCCTGGTCAACTATCGCTCAGCGTGGTCTTTCCAGATCCGCAGCACGCCTCCCACCTTCCCGGCTACTTGGTAACGAAAGCCAAGGCCGCCATGTACGACAGAGTAGGGGGGCACTTGATAACAACGGAAGCGATCATCTGCTCCTCGGCGGAAAATGCCCACGCACGTTCGCCGGAATCCTTCATATCAAATCTACGACCTTCGTCATCGAAATTGGGCTATTGGACTTCAATCTTGTCTGATCAATGCTCAGTCTCATTTAGACTTGACAACGTCAACTGGAAACTACATTCCTGTGGCTGTAGTAGCCCAAACTATTCAAAAATGGACGAGAATCTCGATGCGCGAGCTGTTGAGGAACTAGAAGAGGTCCTCCACACCAAGATATATCCTGGCACCGAGATCATGAAGGATGTTGGAACCCGCCACTTCGTCAAGGCCGGTCAAGGAAGCTCAAGCGTTCTGGTCCCACAACCAAGCGACGACCCTCATGACCCCCTCAATTGGAGTGCCAAAGTAAGTCGATTTCGGGTTGACTTTAACCTTTGACGGCCGCGTCTAGAATTGAAAGGGTTCCTAGCTGCGTGGTTTTAGCCATGTAGCATAGGCTTGCAGCTCTGGATAGCTTGCTAAGTATATTCAAGAGAAGAAGTAGCTAATACCGTCTGTTATAGTGGAAGGCCATCGCGATGTTTTGTGCAACAATGTTTTCTGTCGGGTTGAATTTGGGGCCATTAGCCAACGCTCCATTGTTTGGTATGACTTGAATGGAAATTCCAGTAGCACATGCTCGAATGCTGACATTGAGAAGAGGAGTATATTCGCGAATGGAATTGCAGCCTTGCAGACGCTATTCAATTCACAGGTAGATCAAGCACCGTCTTGAAGGCATAGGCATTGCTGACTCCTTCCAGGGGTCGCCATCCTCGTCCTCGGTTTCAGCAACTTTATCTGGGTCCCGATTTCCGTGTGCTTTGGACGGCGGCCGGTATTGATAATCAGTACGCTCATATGCGCCATGTCATCGATCTGGAGAGCGCGAGCCACCAGCTATAACTCATTCATGGGTGCATCGGTCCTCAACGGCCTGGCAGCTGGGCCCTGTGAGACAACCCAGCCACAGATCATCGCTGACCTAATCTTCCTGCACGATCGTGGAAAATACCAGACACTCTACTTCAGCATGTACTTTGCGTCTTTGATGGTTGGGCCAATCATCGCTGGCGCCATGGCATCAAATGTTGGATGGCGTAACTTCTGGTGGTTCAATACGGCTTTACTGCTTTCAATCTTTCTCCTTAACCTTTTCTTCTTCCCAGAAACCCGATATCGCCGGGACTACAAGGCTGATGAGGTTGTTGTTGCTAACGAAAAGAATGCCACGGAGGCGGAGGAGGGCAAGGAACCCGGTCCCGCTGCCGATGATGGAGAGTTGGCACCTACATCCACTCACCAGGACCCATGGCTTGGACGCGGCAGACCAAGCAAGGCGCAGTTCAAGCTGTTCCAGGCGTACGAAGGCAGTATCCTTCAGGAGCTTTGGGTACCATGGTATCTGCACATTTTCCCAATCGTCGAGTTCGCCTCATTCGTCGTGTCCTGGTCGGCCAGTGGATACCTAGTCGTCAATCTTTCGCAGTCACGTAAGTACCCTCTTAGCCGATTCCCTCCTGTTTAGTCTTGGTTTCGGAACGGCAGTCATTTCTTGAGAGTCAAATGCTTTCTAAGACCCGGTCCATAACTCATTAAACCCACTCGTGAGAGTAATTGCTGACCCTGGTTGGATATAATAGAGGCATTCGCGGCACCACCATATAATTACTCGCCCCAAACGATCGGACTGTTCAATCTTGCCGTCCTCGTCGGCGCCATCCTTGGGCTGTTGACCAATGGACCGTGGTCAGATTGGATCGCGGCTTATCTCACTAAAAGAAACGGCGGAATTCGCGAGCCTGAGATGAGGTTGCCAGCCATGATACCATATATCCTGCTCATGATTGTTGGCAGCGTTGTGACATCAGTCGGATACGACTATCATTGGCCATGGCAGGTCATCGTCATCATCGGCTGGGGCTGTCTGGGTATGCAAGTCGCAGCATTACCCGCCATCGTCTCGACATATGCGATTGATAGCTACAAGCCGGTCACGGGTTCGCTATTTGTGGCCATCACGGTCAATAAGAATGTATGGGGTTATGGTATTGGGTAAGTTGCTATAGCTTGACTGTCAAAGACGCTGATTTGGCTAATTGATTTTTCTTTTCCTTTTAGCAAGTTTTTGACCCCTTGGGCAGAAGAGGCTGGATTCCGACTGCCAGTCCTTATCAACATGGCGCTGGCTGTTCTGTTCTGTGCATCTGGCATTATCTTCTGGGTCTGGGGGAAGAAGCTTCGGGGCGTCACGAAGGATTCTTTTGTCCATCGCCTCTGATGGCATGAGCTGCAAGAAGGTGCCGCGGAAGGGAAATCTATGCTGCATTCATTGTTAAATTCAAGTTGCTACCGGACTGCCCGATGAATCCATTGTCCTATATGTTACATAAGGCATGGACTTCAGACAGAAGGAAAAGCAATTCCAACCAATCGATACTTGGAGTGTGCAATCCCAACATTCTGGACCCGAAATGTGCTCGGTACATCCCGCGTTTGGGATGCAGCAAACATTTCCTTTTTCGGCGCGGAGTGCATGTGAAACACACTCAAAGCCATCGTCCCATCTTTGATCTCACTTCATGATTTACTGGCTAGTGTATCAGACAATCAAGGCTCAAGTACTAGCTTCGCGATAAAGTCCTATTTAGTTTAGGAATCCGAATTTCGCAGCAGAATAACTCATGACAGCCTCGGTCGTCTAATCTTTATCGGTCTCATCAATCGCATGAACCAACTGAGATACCTGTTGCCCTGGCTTCCCGGACAGAATCGTCTAACCTACTTCTTCTACACCATTGTCAGAGGAACCGTGTCATGAGTACAGATGCAATGCCATCTCTAGACCCCGAGAATGGGTATAAAGTAACACCCCCCTCCCCGGATTATGCGCACCTGAATACTGAGCAAAAGTAGGCACCTCTCTCTCCATTCAACTCATCATCATGAAGTCGGACATCATTCTCGGGTTGGCATCATTATATGCCATTAGCAATGCCCAGCAATGTCCTACAGGATCAGGCGTTGGCATGATCGTCGCACGCGCATCGACAGAAGCGCCCGGAACAGGTATCATTGGCGGCGTCGCAGACGATGTAGCAAGTCAGATTCCAGGCTCCACGATCACGGCGGTCGACTACCCGGCGACCTTGCAGAACTATCAGTCTTCCGAGGGACAGGGCGTTGCGGCCATGACGCAGCTCGTGCAAAACTTTACGACCAGTTGTCCTGGTGCTAAGATGGTTCTCATGGGCTATTCTCAGGTAACTTTGCTCTGACCAGATCGGACAGGAGGAGTGACAATGGAGAGCTGATGCGCAAGCCTTTAGGGTGCACAGGTGACAATGGACGTGCTCTGCGGTACCAGCGAGACTGGCTTCGCAGCTACAAACCCTGTTGCTTCGGACAACGGTACGCCAACGTCGTCTCGTATACCTTTGGCCAGTCCCCTAACCTGCTATAGTGGCCGCTGTTGTCCTCATGGGTGACCCGAGCTATACACCTAACCAGACATTCAATGCCGGCACAGCGACGAACGCAGGCGTGAGTTGACCCGGTCAGCAAATGTTCCAAGAGCCGACTAACGTGTGATTCACAGCGTTTCCCCAGACAGGATGTCGCGGCTTGCGGCGCAGTGACGAACCGCATTGCGTCGTTCTGCAATACTGGCGATACGTTCTGTGACAGTGGGAACAGCTTGCAGGTGCACTTGAGCTATGTGCAGACGAATGGGCCAGATGCATCCAACTTTATAGTCTCAAAGGTCCAGGCTTCATGATAGGAAGGACTGACGCGTGATTGACCTGATCCACCAAAGACTGGTAGTCAAATTAGGGGATAATTGGCAGCCATTCAGATCGGGACAATGTAACACGTAGCCTTAGATAGCTCTGTATTAATTGTGCCAAGTCGATGAATGATTCCGAACTAGCAAGCAGCCTCCGGGAGTGTATCCGACCGATGCACGCTTTAGCGACCTTGTGGTTGAATATCTAATGTGAGGCACAAACGCAGGAGACGATCCCCACCGATGCCGCGCAAGTGCTCGACAATCTACCCTGCCCAATGAATTTTGAAGAAATCCGCCTGTCATCCCACCCGGTGATGGGATGAGGGGAAGGGGAAGGAACAAATTCGGAACCACAATGCACGCTTCTGCTAACCCATTAACTTCACCGAGGTGTTGATGCCCAAATTACCAGCGGCCCCTTTTCATATAGTCCAATAGTAATTAGCACGAGTCCCGATCGTACCGAGGTTCCATTTTTTTTTTTCCCTCCTCCAGATTGCTGAGCCCCCATCTTCCTCCGAGTCCCCCAAACGTCCTGGTATCATTACGCAGTGCCGGAAATGGCTTTTTGAAGGACCCTACCCGATGATGTCGAAAATCAAGAACTCTCACTTTTTCCATTTTTAAAACCGGACCTAGAGAGATGAGATGGTGAAAGATTGTGGGGAAACACAAGAAGAGAACGACATTGGACGAAGACGTAGCACGACCGGGAGCTCGCCCTCGTATACAGAGAGTCCCAACAAACCACGCCAGATCGCGATGTCCCTGCAACAGAAACCATGCTTAACGCCCAACGGAGAGAATCCGGTAAAACAATTGATAAGCAGCTACGAGATGCAGCAATAAAAAAACAAAACTGAAAGCAGGCAAGGGGCTCCGCCACACGGATCCAGGATCATCAAGATACTATGGATCGCAGGGGTCGGGAGAAGGCAGACCGGATGCGCCTTTGTATACCGAGCTTGTCAAGATCAATGCCTGAATGGTTGGGGTCGACCCGTGCCTGCATTCGCGCTACCACGACCGCCGTCGACACGAAATGCCAAGTCAAGCCCAGTGAGGGACTTCCGGGCAAGGCCTTGTTCACAGGCCGGTAAGAAGATGGTATAGATCGAACTCGACTTCGAGATGGTGGGAGTAGCCATGCAGATCTATGCATTGTGGCTGGAGCTGGTAGAAAAAAAAAAGCACTGCGATGTGGATCGTTTGATGTAGATTGAGTGGCAAAATGCCGCCAAGAAAAGTGACAGGCTGCCGGTGATGCTTCCAAAGTGTAGATTAATAACCGCCAATGCAACCCGTAAGCAAGCGACAGCAGAAAAAATTGTCCGAGACGGCAGAACAAGCAGAAGAGACGAAACGACATGATCCCCAGCCGGCCCCGGCAGTGGGCGACCATATCCGTACCTGACAGCAGGGTGGCTGACCCCGCCCAGGATGGGTAGCACAGCATCGCTGCGAATCACGACCGAAGCCGTCGCCCAATGCCCACAGGCAACCCGTGTCAAGATGGTATATGGGCGGCTACTATGCACCACGGAGGTTTCCCGCAGAGCGACGATGCCCAGCCGCCCGCATTTGTGACGTAGTACCTCCAGCGCCTGTCCCTGTCGTAGCTCCTTCCATTGCTCCGGACTGTGGAGCAGCAGCAGCAGCAGCAGCTGTTGCAGAAACAGAGTAACTATGGGCTGATGCATGTGACTGCGTGTCCGGTACATAAACCTGGCCATTGGAGAGGACGGATCCGGCCGCGGCCCCTCCACTGGAATGCGACTCCCGGCGAGAACTGTCGATCCTATCACTGTAGATGTAGCTGTCGGACTCGTGAACAGGCCGGTAAGAAGAATGATCCGAACCATAAATTCCATCACTTCCTGAGCCGAGTGCAGGCTGATATGCCCCTGCTTCGGAGTGGCTTGACCGAGTGGAGATACTGGAGGGGAGAGCTGATGTCGAGCCGTAAGTGGCTGGAGGCTCGAAGGTCGAGTTCAAGCCCGCGTAGCCCACATCCGACGAGTGCGAGGCGGAACTTTTGCTGCTGGAATAATGACCTGGCAGACCATCGGTTCGGTAAGTTGATGTGCTCGACAAGCTACGATTAATGGTAGGGAGACGGTCAGAGGAGGGAAGAGATGCTGCCATACCGGACAACGAGAGCGTCGGAAGATCGTGATTCGCTGCAGGACGATGAACAAGATTGCCATAGGAGTAGTTGGAGGCGTCCGGATCGACGTATACAGGGCCCTTTGCGCTAGACTGGTACCGGTATCCCGGCACCATGTGGACGGGATCCTGGCTCACGTGTGGGTATGAGGAATAACTCAGACCATAGTCGACTGAATCATCCCCATACGTTGCTGCGCCCCATCCCGAAACACCAGAATAGTAGCTTTTGCTGCCGCTGTAGGGATACGCGTTGTGGCGATATGCCAACATGTCGCCGGTGGACATGGTGTCGGCTGGGTACTGCGCAGCGGAATTATGTGGAGACACGGTGCCCCGAGTATGATAGGTACGGGCGGCGTCGACATTGTATCCGAAGTCCGCTGTCCCATCCCGTAAGGGCGTTTCGGTCGAGGATACCTGGAAACAGAAGTAGTCAGCAAAAAAAAAAAAAGACAAAGGAATTATTCTTTATCTGACACAAGTGACATACCCGCAGAAAGAGACATGGTTCGTGGCCTGCATTCTTGCAATTGGTACATGGCCCGCCGTTCCCCGGGTCACCACTACAGCGAATCTTTCTCTTGCGGCATCGACCGCACTGGGACTCAAGTCAATATGATGCATCTCATCTGAGGGCACTCGTACAGGGGCGGGCAAGGACTCACGGCCACGGCAATGCGCTTACGCGGCTGGGAGGAGTCCTCAGTCTCGCGCTCGGTCATGGTGGATGGTCGAAGTTCGTGGTGAGATGATGGAATATTGAAGCGACGCTCAGGGTAGAAAGGGTACGGCGGACAGCCACGGCTATATCGTCTGCCTGCTTCGCTTGTGGCATAGGCGGCTGGAGTTACCATTGTAGCTCTGACAGTCGTAGAAACTGCCTGGGTGTGTTTTAGAACGAGAACAAGTCTCCGGACGTCGTGCTATGCTCGACAGGTGTAGGGTTGTGGGGCCGCGTCCTCTTCTGCAACCGCATCCAGAGAAGAATGATAGAGAAAAAAAGAAGACAGCAGTATGCCTCCGGGCGAGAAACGCAGGGGCTGAATGTTTGACAGGCTGGTCCTCGGCTTGCAGCCCTGGAATCTCAGCTTAATGGGCTCGAGCTTCACCAGGTCTCTCTCGTTGTCAGACTCGGATGTTTCAAAGGCACCGTCAAACTGGGGAGGTTTGCAGATGAGGAAAGAGAGAGCCAAACGACAACAAAAACTGCAGAATATGAGTGAGGAGAAAACTGAGATGCAGGTTCCATACTTGTATACCCCGTGTCACAGTCGCGATACAACCTCAACAGTCGCGGATGCTTGTTTGCAACCGGACATTGGTCGTCCTCAAGGCCATTCTTGGCCGAGATAGGTCATATTCTCTCCCACTCCAGGAGCTGTCCACAACATATGTCAAAGCATAGAATGAAAATCCATAGCGAGGCCAACTGTGTCGCTCTCTGGTGACACGACACTAGTGGCTACCTGCATTACATCTGTAGGGAAGAGGGGCCCACCATGTGCAGAGAGATTTGGGGTCACCATTTCCTGTCTCGAACCAGGCCATGCAACTCCCAAGCCTCGCGCAAACAGCGAATGTACCTGCCGGGGGGTTTCTGCATATCCTGGAGGGCGATCGTAACGGGGCCGCGGGGTTGGGAAAACCCAATCTCGATTGGATCTCGAGATTTAGCAGTCCATTCCGCTACATATCGCTGTCTCAAACCAGCATGCCCCCCGGCAGCAAGCCACGTTACCGCGTCATGGCTGCCTGCTGATAGCCATGGAGTCCAACTGGCACTTGATGGTGGGGATATCAGTAGAAGGCCGGCTGTTGGACTTCCTGACTTGGCATCGAGGGTTCGACGCACAAAGATGCCCTCAAGGGGCCTGATTGATCCGTGACGAGATAGCCTCGCTACACAGCACCAGGACACTTCAGCAGTATCTCAACCGCGCGTAGAGACCCGTTGGCTCTGCAGGTGGTGAATCCAACCCACAGCCGTAACATATGGCGTGTATTCCACCTCTTGGAGTAACATGTCACCTCGCAGATAGTCAGTCCAGCCAAGGACAAAGCATTGCACCGATGAGCTCGAACTCTCGGCGAAAGCAAACATGGTAGGGTTACTTTGGTCAACGGCCCTCGTCCTACTAGACTACTGAGTGAGTTTTCGAGTGAGACAAGCCTGGCGGCCGGAGGCCTATCCAGCTCCAATGATGCCCAATGCTGAGAGAGACACAGCTGAAAGCAACATAATACATGCGCGACACTAATCCTCACCTCCTTGAATGCATGCTGCGCAGTCATTGGTCCGGCATCAATGCCGGATATAAGCAAATTCAAGGCTCCCCGAGTTTGGGGTGAGCTTGCCCATGATGAGGCCTGCCCCGATAGAACTGGAGTGTATCATGATGCGGATCAGAAACTTTCAAACGGACGAAATGATAGAGATAAGAGCGAAGATGACAGACGACGGACACTTGGCCTTGGCAGGCAGGGGTGCTTGCAAGGGCATTGGAAAGTGGAGATGGTACATTGTGGTGGAACGACAACGTCTCTTGCTCGGTCGACCAGGAAGGACAAGAGATGTAGGTATGTGACGAAAGTCATGCAGGGCAAACTTTGGGCCTGTCCGGCGCCTGTCAGTGTCATGTCCTTGGTGTTTGCCAATGCCGCAGAAAGCAAAGCGTTCGAGAGCTGTGATGGCACAACGCAAACGGATGGACTCTGCAAATTGCACCGCGCGGGATGTTACACATGGTCTTTCATGCATATGAGAACTTGTCAACTCAATTGTGCAAAACCTGCAACTCTAGCCGCGCGAGTTTCGTGACCTTTCTGGCCAATGACGTTGCCGTCATTTGCAAAGGCTACTAACACACAAAGACACGACCAAGCAAATATGGACTCCATAGCCGGCGCCAAACATAAGTTCCTGATATAAATATGTGAGGTGCAGTGGTTGTCCGAAAAACCCCACATTGACAACCTTCGTGGATGTCCGTGCATTAACCTCTGACAGCCTTGTGCCCAGTGACTGATCATTTCCTGGGGAGTAGGAATTTGCCTGGACGAACGGAGTAAAGGAAACATGGCAGATCAGCCCAGAACGGGATTACCAAGAAGCTATCCGATTCGTCAGCCTTGAGTCACTCAAACCAGGATGTAAAATTGCAAGGAAAACATATGTTTTGCAGCAAGCTCCAGATTTCTGCAGCAAAGTGCCAGCCCCCATCGACAGGGTGGTCTCTCCGTGAAAAGTATTCATAGTGAATTGAGCTGACCCCAGACGATCGAGACGAGCTTTTGGAAACATCCAGCGGATGCTTCCAAAATCAGGCGCTGCAGTCAATCCCAACAAAACAACCCACTTAGAAGAGCAATTAGATATGGCCCGGATAGGTCCTGCCAAGCCTCATCGCGGTCAGGGGCAAACTGTCGGGTCGCCACACGGGATGTTCACGTCAACGACCGTAATATGAAGTGCGTGGGCGAAGCCACGATACATCTTCTCAATGAGGCCGTTTGACGCCTCCCGATCCGTATTATCAATACCCTAGCCACTATCCGTGCTGGCTGGAGGGAAAGGTGTGGGGGTCGAGAGAGAGACCTGCTGGGATCCCGTATAGGCAGGTCGAATCTATTTATCGCAAGGTTTCCAGGTCTACAACATCCTGCCGGGTGTGTCTTCGCTAAATTGTAATGCCGACCCGTATATATATGTCGAGTAGATTGGTGTTTCTCCCAACCCATGCCTGCCTGGCATGTACGAAAGCCGTGACGAGGAGAGGCATTATGGGACCTCATATCGAGTGCCAAAGAATGGCACGGGTAGTTTACCCCCTCACCCTTCGGAATTGTGCATGGACCGCTGTCAGACCGTATCACACGAGATGCAGCTTCCCGCGGGTGGCGCACATCAGCGGAGCTAATTGGTCGGCAGTTTTTCTTCAACTCCTGAGACATGGGGGCCATTCCTCAGCAAATGCGCAATTGTTGCACAAGTCCAGGAGCGATCTCTGCCCAATAGGCTGGCGATGGGTGATACGCACTTGAATATGATTGCGGCAGGGAACGGAGCCAAATAAGCCGATCAAGACATGTTGTCCCGGAAGTAGAGTGAAAGGCTTCCGGGATTTGAGAACTTGAAGTGGCCAGGATGTAAAAAGAATCGGACGTTTGTGAGCCCAACGGAGAGTAGCGTTTGGAAGTCTCCAGGAGCACAAGACACGGGCCATACTGGACGTTGCACATCGATGATGCAATGCCTGACAATTCCCTTACGGTCATAACAGAGAAAGAGAGCTGTGCCGAAGTGTCCCCTCTTCGTCCCTTGTCTGCTATCTGCTCATGGGCTAGGGTCAATCCAGGATGTCATGTGTAGCTATAAAAAGCATTGGGCTCCAAATTTCTGCATGTGGTGGAGGTCTGTAAGATGCCTGAGCTTGATACAAGCGTTGACCACGATAAAGCGTCTACTGGTCCCGCCGCAGGAAGTCCTTCCGGCGATACTCAGCGAACGTGCCTGACCAAGACAAGGTCCAAGACATGCTAGTATTGGATAAAGAGGGCCGACGGAATAGCCCCTAAGTATGGCATACAGCCGTATTCGAAAGCCATGCAAGCCTGGTCGTACTAGAGGGGACCTTGCATTCCAGGGTCGAAGGCTGCCAGCATTACCTGTGGAGGCCCCGTAGATAGAAGACATCATCTTTGTCTCGGCATACCTCGCTCCTGTTTCCATCAACCAGCGGTAAACGAATCATGCCCACAGCGTTTTTGGACCCCATCGTCCCGTCTCGGCAGGATAGATTGGCGAGGTGGTCCCTGAGATTGCAGAATTAATGTAACTTATTTGACACGAGGGGAAGTCGTCGGTCGGTTCAGTCCTGCGAATCGTGCAATGCATGATTCCATAGGACTCGTCTAATCCCAGTCGAGGCCAATACCCGGCGATTCGAAGCCACGCGACATTCTAGAATGCCAATCAGAAGAGTCACGCGATGGGCCGTTGGAAGCTGTCCAGCATGACGACCGCAGCCTTACCCGGGACGACGCAGTCTGATGAGGCTGCATATGGAAAGTCATGGCATGCATGCGATGCGCAGATGCAGCCCACCCATGCCGCGCACGACGGACACGAGGTGTAGTCGGGGAAGTACCGGATGTCGTCTCATATCCCCCGTCGAGAAGCACCTGACCGGCGGACGGCTGAATTCGCACGCCACTGTTTGCATAACTCGTGCATCGAGGCTTGCATTTTTAGATGTTTTTCAGCCTTCGTTGCGTCTAAAGGCCTGGTGAATCCGGTGAGGAGGGACTCGGCGCGGTCGCACAGCCTGACGGGAACAAAAGCGCGCAACGACGCGTCTCAGGCATGCTGGAGACAAAATTAGCAAGAACGAGCAGAATTCGACACCTACTTTACTTGCTTGGCCGCGCAAACCTTGCAGCTAGTTTATAGTAGGTACTGCAAGGCTCCCGGGCAGTGGCGCGCTAGAAGAATTGACATGTACAGTACATATGCGCCACACCCGCGAAAGATTGGATCTTGACAATTCCATGAATAGCCGATGCAGTAGTGAGTTTTATCTTCATCTCGACCTGGCCAGGTTCGCGGCCATCATCGGAGAAGTCGCAGATTGCAATTTTTTGGTTCCGTTCTGGTTTTGTTCGATTTAGCAACGAATCCTGCCCGCCAATCGCCAACTGCCGAAGTTGGTGGGAGACTAGTGTAAGACTTGCGATGCAATTTTGATCCTGTGAGTATTGTAATCTATTACTAGAGACTGTTCGGATCGGAATCCTTGGCTCACATCGCAAGACTGATCCTGCAACAATCCTCTATTCCTATCACAGTCCAATGAATGAGAGCAGTCGACGCAGGAGCCGCCGGCTAGGTCTTATGGGCTGTAGCTGCGATGACGTCGACAGATAACACCCTGCAGCTAAGAAAACCTTGAGCTTTTAGGGCTTGGTTCCACTGCGCAAGGCCCGGCACGTCGACAGGACGATCCGTCAGCTGCTGTTTTGGTAATCCAAACTATGATGGCGAAGGGCCGTCTTCGAAATCTGGAGCAGATGGGTAGGAAATGAGGAACTCGACGAAGTCCGGGACCTCATAATGCAACTACGCAGTGAACCATATGGGGTATATGGAGCAGGTTGCGAAACCCCTGCACTCGGCAATCAACCGGCCAGGCACTCCACGATTTAGTGCAAAGAGCCTCACCTCTTGGGCCCCTGGCCCCAAGCCCCCCGAGTTTTTAGTTTTGACTACAGTTGATGGTGACGACCCTTCGTTTCATTTCAACAAGACGTGGGGGACGGGGGACCGCAGAAGACAGACGAATTGGTAATACCTCATTCACATCGTCAATCGTTTAGATCTCAATACGAACCAGGGATCACGTTTCCATGAGTCGAGGAAATTGAGCTCAGTCCAACAGACGCCCCAAACCTCGGCCAAATGAAGTAATGGAAACCTTGGGTGAGGCGTGAAAACCCACTAAATAGACACTATGAGCCCACTTCAGTCTTCAGCACAGTTCACGGTCGTCGTGGCCACCAACGAAAAAGCAGTCCATAATGGGGTTTTTTCTGGCTTAATTCCCGATCAAAAGATAACATTTCGAGTTCCTATAGGAGCAACGTAAAGGCGGAGGTTTTGGTATTGTAAAGCCGGGTATGGCCGGAACTTTCGATTCATGGCAATATGGAGTTCTCAGGCTCGTCTGGTTCGACGTCATGCAGGGTCGAGGTTGCTCGTGACCACCGCTCTCCCTCCAGGTCTACTTCGGTCCTCCCGGTCGATACACCATGACCCACCTAGGGCAAGATCCAGCTCCCGTATTTCGGCGCGTTCCTCCCCTCATGGCGTATTTATCTACACAGTGATGCCCGTCTCAGACGTCCCGCCTCTCTCACTCTGAATCTAGGTTTTGGACGCCGTTTTTCTCCTCCCCTCTCAGCCTTTCCCAGCCACTCAGGACAGCCAGTTCAACATGGCAGACCACAGGGCCGCCGCCAACATGATCAACGACTCCTCCGACGACAAGAGCCTCGGCTCGAGCCTGCGTGGGACCAAGGGCAACGGAGAGAAGATTGCGGCGCCTACTCAATCCTCCGGCGCCGACCAAGTAGTTGGCGAGATCAGCGAGATCGAGGCCCAGGGACAAGCACACTTCAGCCGGCTGGGCTGGAGGCGGCTGACTGTCGTGCTCATTGTCGAGGCTATTGCCCTCGGAAGTCTGAGTATCCCAGGAGCTTTCGCAACGCTGGGTATGGTGGCTGGAGTCATCCTGTCAGTCGGTTTGGGACTTATCGCCATCTACACGAGTTACGTCGTTGGTCAGGTCAAGATCAAGTTCCCCGAGGTGAAACACTACGCCGACGCCGGCAGGCTGATGGCCGGCCGTTTCGGCTATGAAGTGGTCGGTGCCATGTTTGCGCTTCAACTGATCTTCCTGGTTGGATCGCATACACTGACTGGCACCATCGCCTTCCAAAACATCACCAACAACGGCACCTGCTCTATCGTGTTTGGTGTCGTGTCGGCCATCATCTTGCTGTTTCTCGCTATTCCTCCTTCATTCGCCGAGGTTGCCATCTTGGGCTACATTGATTTTGTGTCCATCATTGTGGCCATCTTGATCACCATAATCGCCACCGGGGTGGAGAGCTCCAATGCGACTGGCGGTCTGTCGGCGGTCAACTGGTCAGCGTGGCCAAAGGAGGACTTGTCTTTCTCAGAAGCCTTTGTTGCGATCACCAACATCATCTTCGCCTATAGTTTCGCTGTGTGTCAATTCTCTTTCATGGATGAAATGCACACTCCGAAAGACTACGTCAAGTCTATCTGGGCACTTGGTTTGATCGAAATCTTCATCTACACCTTGACCGGTGCGTTGATCTACGCGTTCGTTGGTGCCGATGTGGAATCCCCGGCCCTCCTGTCAGCTGGCTCATTGATGTCCAAGGTGGCTTTCGGCATTGCCCTGCCAGTCATTTTCATCTCTGGGTCTATCAACACAACCTGTGTTGCACGCTATATTCACGGCCGCGTATACAAGAACTCCGTTATTCGCTTCATCAACACCAAAATGGGATGGATCACTTGGCTCGCACTTATTACTATCATCACCATCATTGCTTGGGTGATCGCTGAGGCCATCCCATTCTTCGACGATCTGCTGTCCATTTGCTCAGCCTTGTTCGTTTCGGGCTTCACATTCTACTTCCCTGCCATTCTTTGGTTCCAGCACATCCGGGAGGGCTCAGTCTTTGCCAAGGAGAACTTGCTGCTGACCTTTGCCAATGCGTTCTGCTTCCTCATTGGCATTGTCACCCTGGTCGGCGGTACCTATTCAGCTGTTGTTGATATCGTAAGTGACCCTGCGCTACCTTGGTTAGTGATATCGAAGTACTAAACATATAATTACAGAACAACCAGTATGAGGCGAAGACTGTGCGCGGCGCCTTTACTTGCTCGCCCTTATAGGTAGAGATATCCTAGGTCAAAGCACAAACAAGCTTGATGGATACCCCATAGACTCGAGAGCGTGGCCCTCCTACTCCCGGTGCTTGATCACGCCCTAGCATTGACCTTGTCAATGGTCCCGGTACTTTGTGGACAACTCTTATCTTGAGGCTGTTAGGGCTCATGAAGATCTTGGCTTGAGCCTCTTTTGTATGTGGCAATCTAGAAGGCATCCGGCTAAGGAGACAAAAGGACCGCTCGCAGGCTGATCGATCATGATCATGTATATAGAGGATGACACAAATATGAAATAACGAATAATGATTGTAAAAACTGTAGCTTACCAGCGCGATCTTGAGGTATTCCAAAACAAGCGCGCGCAGATGGGTCACTGCTCATAAGATCGGACGTTGCAAGACATGCTGCCATGTTCTTCAGGCTCCCAGGCTTGCTGAACGGTGGAATACCTGCGCAACACCCGCATATCGCTCGCGGTTATATGGAAATCAGCCGCGGTATCGTACAGCGTCGTCAGACCAGCGCGCGACTGCCACGACATGCTGCTAGGCATATACATCCCAATTCGGTTTAGTCCCAACGGGCCACTTCGACGACCACTAAACCCACCAAATGATCCGAATCATCTGACTGTCTAGCCAGCAGAATGAGGCCACATCGTGTCTACGCCCAGGGCGATCGACCGCGGTCTACTCCGCACGCTTACGATCCTTCTGAACAGCAGCGAGCAGCTTGTTGCCCGCTTGATGGGCGAAATTGTCCATTCGTCAGGGAAACCAGATATTTGAGTTGGTCCCGTCACGTTGGTATCCGCGTCTAGGCGCCCACGGTATTCATAGATTATTCGTTGGACTTCCGCCACGCTTCCTAGCTTAGGCATATGGACATCTCCTTGCATTAGCGACGGAAGATTTGGTCTTGGTTCTAGAACGGACACGCATCAGGAAGCCCTTCGCCGCAGCTGAATTGGAGACTACATGTTGGACAATATCTTTCGTGTCCTCCCTTACTGCAACGCAGCCCAGAGGGGATTCGAGAGAACAATCCCACCCCCTTTTCCGTCGTCCGGCTCGTGGCTTTGCTCAAAGAATTTCACAGCACATGCAAGGTTGATACTCCAGCATCTGAAGATGTACCTCTCTGGCTCAAGATGTACGAGTACTTTCCAAGTGCTAGATTGCTAGATGTTTCGAGTGCGATGTCGACAAAGTCCATTGAGCACCATAATGCTGGTTTGTGCGCGCAGATGGTTTCAGGCTCAGGAAACAGGGGCTTTGACCCAGAGCCTTGGGTTGGAATGCGAATTAATCAGATGAACGTCGCTCAGGGAAAAGATCACTGTCGACCCTGAAGTCTGTCAAGTCCGTGCGAATCCCTCTACAAGGGACTCCAAACAATGGCAAGCCCCTGCCTGACACAAAAGAGCGCACCCCGCGCACCAGGGCACCTAGAACTCTATGGCGTGTGCCAGGGGCTTGAATGGTGAATGGACTTGAAACGAAACATTTTGCGGGGTTGTAGTGGGTTGACCGCTACCACAACACACGACTGAGGGGCTTCGCGAGGCTTCATCCGTGCATGTGGTAGATGTATCAGAAGTCATGAGGTATTTATTCTATCTCGAAATTATGTATTACGAGGTAACTGATGCCGCTTGGATTTAACTAAAATTCTGGTTCAACGTAGGACTACCCAGCTTTGGTACAGACCGTCCGCTGGACTGCAAGTTAACCAATCTACGAGGAAAATCAAGGAAGGGAGTTCTCAATTCAGCGGCCACCATCTTGGGAACATGTCATTGTTGCAATTTCTGCAAGGCGAAATAGGAATTGACGAAACGGAGATCCGAGGACCACAGTATCCTTGCATCCTCGTGAACCTTACCTAATACCGCATGGGCAGGCATACCACGTTTTGAATCGTACTGGCAGCCAACAGGACTTTGCAGAATGGATACGGTGCCTCATACCCAGGTTTAGTCTTGGCAACATGAAGCCTACCCTATTCAAGAAATCTCACCCACGGGTGGCCTACGGGTGGAGAGGCTGAAGGATCAGTTTGGCTTCTCGCAGGGCGAGGACATCGTAGAAACCCACACTAAGCAACAGTGCCTTGCTGCAGCAGGTCGAAGGATTCACTTAGCTTGATTCAGTACGGCTGGGGACAGAAGAAAACCGTTGCAAGTTCTGCATACGGTGTGTAGTAGACTTCTATCTACATTGTAGCGCGGTTGAAGCTCGGGAATCCAGTTCTTCTATTCGTTCTCTGGGACAAAGCTCGGATTGATCAGGATTCAATCCAACTATCGTGCGGCTACTACAATCTACTTAGCCCTCTTCGGTCATTCGGATTTCTCCAAGTGTTGCAATAGACAGCTTATGGTTGAGGTCTAACTCTCGCCCCCCAGTATCATCGAGTATGAAACTTCTAATTTATTCATTGCAGATCCGAGACTTTGGAAACACGAGCTTATGTTATGGAGAGTTGTGGCAGATTGATCCTGGCATGTTAAGTGCTTCACGATAAGCTTTCCCCGTCTTCATGATCCTAGCAGGACTTCCCCTGGCACACCATTGCTTATCCGAACATGAGATGAAGAATGGACGATCTATAGCCGAGCTGAGGGGAAGGCCAAGATCCCAATGCCCTGGATGGAACAAAGAGGGGAAAAAACCAGGGCCCTTCTTACGATGCTACCCCAGTCAGATTCTCGACTGGCTACATTAGGCGAGTTGTGTTCAGGCCCCCACGCAAGCCGGTAGGTGCGCGGTTTCAGGCACGCCTGGGGACAAATCTGGCAACTGGCTCATCAAGGAGGCACCCGGGCAAAGGTATGGCTGGCGGACAGACCGGCCCGAGCGTCACTAATGGCAGCCGAGGCGATCTGCCGTCTTGCGGGCCATTACTGTAGCTCACGTCAAGGCGCCGCAAATACCTCCTCGTCTTGGGATGTAAATTAAGCTTTTTAAACGGCTTTGTTTTGGAGGGGCCATGCTGCGCAAATCGGCTAACGGGCCAGTCAGCGCGCGGTCAACGCTATGGTTGCTAATGCGTGTCCTCCTCCTGACCGTTGCTTCTAAATTTGCCCATGTTTGCCAGCTAAGCGGGCGCTGTAGCCAATGAGAAGCAGTGCGGCGGATAAGTCGGCCGTTTCTCGAATCAAAGTTGCAGTGATATACAAGGATACGTACATTAGCCGCGTCTTTCGCGGAAATTTGCTTGGTATCTTAATCGAGTGGTCGGCAGCACACTTCCACGAGACGTTTGGCATGCGAGGGGGTGGGTGTCCCTCGTCGGCCGTCCTCGTGGAAGGCCATGTTTTTGTCAGGCTCTACAGTTTGCCAGCGACGTGAGTGGCCATTATTTTCGGAGATTCGGCTTCGCACAATCCCGTTGCTCGCGCCAGCTATATTCCAAGCCCTCTACAGGATGGATGGTCAGAATGACATGATATGAGTTATTTCTCGATTGTGTTGAGGTCAGGGAAAGCGGCGCGCTATCAATAGTACATGAGCCAGGTACTTTGTATCGAGGTTTTTGCCGCTCCCGTTGTGGATCCATTGACTTTCTCTCCAACCTCCAACCGACCTGGTACATACAGCAGAATCCAATGCACCTCTGCAATGCGAATGTGGCAATTCCTCTCCTCCGTCGGATGCTGCAAGACGTCGATAGTCTCTGCAAGGTGGGACAGCGGACAGCAGAGACATGGGCAGACAAGGCAACGCCAGCAGGTCCTGGCATAGGATACTACCTTACCAAAGCGGGCAGCGTCCTTTCGAACATCATGCAAGGAAAAGTCGAGGCTCTCCGAGGATCAGTGCTGCAGCACGGATATTGACCCTAGATCCCACGATGTCCCCCAGACCCCGGACTGCATCTGAGCTAGGCCAAACTCAACTTGCAGGCTTGCTAGCCCTGCAGGACCCGTTGCGCACCATCGTTGCTTTTGTACAGTGGAGATTGGATGCGCAGCCAAGGGTAGTCTTGTTCCCGGGTGGCACAGGCTCGCTTTCGTCCAGGCTTGGGTGCACACCAAAGCCGTTCCTGGAGCCGACTCGGAGAGCAAAGCAGCCCACGAGCAAGTATAGTGCTTTTCCAACATGTACCTGTGACTAGCGGCAGGCTGCTCCTTGCCGAGATACCCATGGCCGTGGCTCAAGGTAGGCCGCGCCGCCATGACAAGACGAGAGCCTCTCTGCCCCATCTGGATGTTATTATAAACTGGACTGTTCCCCGTCCTAATCGAACCTAATTCTCGGCAGCAACCCCAAATCTGTTTCTATATCCTCATATTAGTCCCCTGGTATCCTGATTCTATTTCAATACTCAAGTATCGTCGTATTCCGATACCTTGCTGTTCTCCATCTATCCTTTGGTCGCTTAATCAGGCAGGCTCATCTCCACCAACCACTCCATTTAGATTCTAAGCGCCCACGGCCACGCACCCGGCCACTAGTCATTTTAAAGACATTGCGCCTACCGTACTTTGAGAGTACACCCGAGGGCAGTGCATCTGTTATATTACCTTCAAAAACCGCCAACTGCGTGCCACTCTTTGCGATCTGCTTCGTCTATACCTCAACGAACACAGTCAACATGCTAGCCCAAAGTTTGTTGGTCTTCGTCTCGGCTCTTGCCGTTGCGTCTGCTAGTCCTGTTAGAAAGAGATGCGAGTCTGCGCAAGCTTCGTCTACTGTTTCAGCTACGATTGCTGCTTCTCCTACTATACTGGCCACTCCTACCTTGCCGACCACAGGTGGTAAGTCACCAAGATAGACGAGAATGAGGAAATATATACTAACATAATCCAGGTTCAAATGAGCTTCCTTCCACCAATGGGACACTAAAGGCCATCGTCGTTGGGCACGGTATTCAGAACTATACGTGTGCCGCCGCCGGTGCCAATGCCACTTCAGTCGGTGCCCTCGCCGTCCTCTACGACATCACGGATCTCTACTCATCGCTGTCTGACGACGAACGGACTCAGCTCTCTGCCGACGTCCTTCGCACCACCGATCTGCCCCTGAACCTTGCTGGCGATTCCGACGACCAGTACGCTGCCAACGTGTCCGACCCGTTCAAGGCTGATGCAGACCTGACCGTGGAGGGCATCGACGAGCCGCTGAAAGTCCTAGGCTACCACTACTTCGACGCGTCCCTGACACCCACCTTTGATCTGTTCAACGCCGGCATGCTCTTCAAGGGCGGCAAGCTCAGCAGTGTGAAGGCCCCTGCCGGCGCCGACCCGGGCTTGCTCAACACCGGTGCCGTCGACTGGCTCCAGCTCGGTGACAAGGGTGCATCAGTCGGCTTGGCCCAGGTGTACCGTGTGGTCACCGCTGGTGGAAACGGCCTCTCTTGCGACACGGCGGGCCAGGTCTTCAGCGTGCCTTACGCCGCGCAGTACTGGTACTATGATTAAGGAGTCACGTCAAGTAATGAGGGTCAACGGCGTGATTGACAACTGCATATCGAAGGCGTTTGGGAGGAAAAATATGTTTCCGACATTGCATTATTAGCGGGAGAAAATTTGGATGGGACTTTTTGTTTGGCAGTGGCTCGATTTGTCAGATACAGGTTCTTGCTTCGGTATTATATTGGTTGTTTAGCTTGGAGATACCCTTCGTTGGTCATAAGCGAGCTGCCTGTGATGGCGAGCGGCCACGGCGTAGGAATTCGGATAGATCACAGCAGCTGAAGTCAAGAGACTGGAATGAACTACTACTTTATATAAAATATAGACGACATACTTTGGAGCTATGATTCCTTTTGAGAAGTCCGGCCCGATCCCCTCACGCTGCAGAGCGCCTGGTGAAGTTGCATGTCCTCGAGTCTGTCTGCCTAGTGCGTTCATCAGTCATGATATAGACACTAAAGAGTCTAATCGCGTTGTCTTGTGGCATGCAACGCCAACTCGTTCCGTCTCGAAAGTATGCGGAGATGAAACCATAATTATACTCGTCATCAGGCATAACGTATAGTTTACTCTCGAGGTTAGTGAAGTCAGTTCCTTCCCAAGTCACCATAGTTATGAATGAAAGCAAAGTCAGGATGCTATATTCGCTATCTTGTTAAGAATGATATGACACTAATTGTGTCTTAAAAAGAGACTTTACGCCCTTTAACACGCCCTGCTTTATTCAGTCTCCCCCAGCCTATAGGCAGATAAGTAGCATTGTAGTGATCTCCACCGTAGAAATCCAAACTTTTCCCTCTACCGGAACAACAGTAGAGTCTTATTACATCCATCTATCGTCTATCCAAACCACCAGCAAGTTCAGCTTCCAAGCCACCTATCTGGTTTTGATACTCCTGCGGTCTCGGATCCTCGCTAGTCCACCCTTGCTGGCCATTGGGCAATGGGACCTGACCGGCTCCAGCTTGCTGTCCTGCACCCTGATGTCCGCCTGACGTAGGGGCTGTCCTAACCTGTTGCCGGAAACGGTATACCTCGTCCAGAATCATCTTGCGCATGTCACCAACATCATCCACCACTTCGAAGTCGAAGTTGAATGTGGTGGGGCAGTCTGGCTCGTCCGTCTCGTCGTGCCAGATCTTGAGGTATGGGTGCTGTAGGGCTTCCTCGACGGAGATGCGTGACGAGGGGTCGAATGCAAGCATGCGGTCAAGTAGGTCAAGGGCATCGGGGTTCGCGTTAGGGAACAACTGTTGGAATGGCTTCTTGGCCATATACGGCAGGTTACGCACGTACTCCTGCGCACGGGAAGATCCAATTCGTGATAGCGTCTCCTCATTCGGCGTACCGAGAATATGTAAAATCTGGTTCAGCTGGTCGACATAGTCCCTTCCCTTGAAGAAAGGACGGCCACCAAGCAGCTCAGCAAGGATACAGCCAACAGACCATACATCAACTACAAGGTTCCGTCGTATTAGCAGCAGGATACCAGATCAGGTCGGAAGAATGAATCGTGTGGAAGAGTGTTTGAGGCAGCACGTACTCGCTTTCGTGTAGCTTTGGAAGCTCAACATGATCTCGGGTGCACGATACCATCTCGTAGCAACATACTCCGTCATATACCCGGCATTCTCCTCAGGGTCGACCGAGAAACCTCGTGCCAAACCGAAATCGCAAATCTTCAGCTCGCAGTCTGCGTTGACCAGCAAGTTGCCAGGTTTGAGATCGCGGTGCAGCACGTTCGCCGAATGGATATACTTGAGGCCACAGAGGATCTGATAGATAAACGATTGGAAATGGGCGTCGGTCAGGGGTTGGCCAGAGCGAATGATGGCAGCAAGATCGCATTCCATGAGTTCTGCAATTCAACCACTACTGTTAGCTAATCCCATGAACGACCAGTTTGGTCAAGACGCTCGGCATGCACCTACCCTCGTATAGGTATGTCTCGTTGAAGTTGTCTGGTCGGGGAATGTCCATATCATAAAGGCAAGTTATCTGCTCAACCCATCGGGGCCTTCTATCAGCATCTTCAGGCTTTCCATTGTAGCTTCGTCGCCGACTGTTGCGCTATCGTTCAATCACGATGGCGGGGTTGTTTTGCGCTGTGGAGGGATGGCGGGGTTTGCTCACGTTGCGATGGCCTCGGAAGTGCTGTAGCAGCTTGATTTCGCGTAGTGCGCGCTTGGCGAGAATCTTCTTGCTGAAGACATTGGTAACCTTCTTGATGGCAACTCCCTCGTTGGTCTGATTGTTGACGGCGGCACTATTCGAAACAAGGCAAGTGTCAGCATTCGTCGTGATGCCCTCGCTCTAGCATGGAGGGGTAAAATCGCGACGTAGGCCGACTCTAACAACATGGCGCACGTACCAAACGATACCATAAGCTCCCTGGCCTAATTCCTTGGTGACTGTGTACCGCTCGTCCACAATGAAATCTTGGTTAAAGACCTTGAAGACCTTGCGTCCTTGTAGGTCGGCCATAGTGTCCAGCTTGTCCCGTCTTGAGATGCTGTGGATATTTGCTGTAGGGAGTTTGCGTCTCAGAGTGTCGAGTCGACCGAAAGACCAGATGCCAGAAAGTCACCGGCAGACACAACCTTGGCCGGGCTAGGATATGGAGAGCGCCTAGGAGAAGCTTGCGAATAGTGGACCCTGGCTAACAAAGGACTTTGTTGGCTGCGACAACAGCTGGGCGGGGAACTGCTTGAAAACGGTCGATTCCGAAACTAAGTGACAATACACGATAGGTAGCTCCTATGCTACGTTGAAACTAGTCGATGTAGCGTAGCAGTAAAGGCAGCCCACGTCTCGTGTAGATCCAAGAAACGACGGCGGGTATCAAAATAGCAGTGTTAACCTTGGCAACTAAGCATGGAAGGAATAGCAGGTATGTAGTCGCTCGAAACGTTTGCGATGAAGTGAGGGAAGCAGGACGGCCAAGAAGTCGATAGTGGAAGGGATGACCCAAGTTATGTATGTATCGTCAGCCAGGCTGAGTATCAGATCAGCCGTCGGTCGTATGGCGTAGGACTTCAGGGTGGTCTCTCTCCAAGTCAGGGTCAAGGATGACAATGAGTTTGGGGGGAGGGTCGAATTTGTGTGGATGGCTCGGCTGGGATACAAATACTTGTATGCGTCGAGACGAACAGCAATGCCTGGCTCTTACACTTGCTTCGAGCTGCATCACCCCTTTGTACGCTGACTTCTTGCTGTCTGATTTTGCTGTGCAATGTGTATTCGGACCAATCGCAGGGAAGTAGCGCCAGTGAGATACAGCACCGGGCCCATGATAGTGGGCAGTCGAACGGAGTCCTAACAGGACCCCATTCCCCGCAAAAAGGCAAAGAGCCGTTGCTGTTGGCCAGTTTTCGAGACCCCTGCTGGGAGCCGACAGGAGATTCAGCGTCAGATCCCATCCCTAGCTGGGCTAACCGCTGGGAGAGCTTGGGACAAGCTTTCATTGGCTCGCAGCTGGTTGTAACCGCGCGACTTCAAATCGAGAAATGAGTGAAATTTTGGGCTGTTCCCAGCGGCACTTTGAACCGCGAGAACATGTGAGCTTTGCGGTGGTTGCCGTGGTTGTCGAAGACTCTCACCACTTGGTTAGTCCTATTTGCAGTGTAGTGACATGACGTCGCTTGTAAGCGATGTGGTTGACAGCGCTATTGAAAATAAAGGTGTTGCTAAAAATGGCTGCAGCAGCATTGATTTTGGGGGCTGAGTTGAGGCTGAGCCGTCCTAGCACTAGAACTCGGCCCCCAAAAATGCATCTTCACTTAATGTATGTACGCCAAACCAGGGGCGGCATCACGGTAGACACGGTGGGCCAACGGCACAACTCTTTTTGTTCGGTCCAAACTCTTCCATCTCTGCTTGGCTTGCACCCCAAGCTGCTGCGGCGATGCATCGCATGTGTGCTATTTCTTCGCGGCTTTTTCACATTGTAATGTGTTGTGCATTGCTTGGTCCCATAATGTAACTGTGCTAGGGCTGACTGGGCTGAGTAGGTTACCTGCAGAGAGCTGCAGAGAGCTGCAATATCCAGACCTTAGCGAGCCATTAGTAGCGATTACAACGATACCGTGCATCAGAGTACGCATCTATGGATAGAACATGGTATTGGGAAATCAGACGCCCAATTGGATTATGTCCATTACAATGCCGGTCTGCAAATGTGAATCATTGGTAGTACACCTTTCTGGAGATGGGCGACCGCCAAGTACTTCATAGCAACATCTCCCAAGTGAGATGGCGCCCCAACAAACTTCACTCAACTTGTACAACCACTCTCGTCAGGGAACACAATACCTTAGCACTAAAATGTACCGGACAGATACTCTGGAATCTTGAAAGACCCTCTCCTGAAGATATGAAGAAGGCTGTTGTGTGACAATATGCCGCCCCTGTCTATTTCCAACGGAACGGTCAACTCATTCGCACAGGGGCTTGTGCGTGGTGAAAAGTCTTGCCGAACACGCCAATAAAAGAACTCGAAGCCCGGGAATGTATAATTGCAGTAGAGAGCTTTCGACGGAATGTTAGATTAGACGAGATCACGTCTGGAGAAGTGGAAATAAATCGATGCGGCCCGTCGGCTTTTATAACATCCATACCAGGTAGGGCTCATAGCAAGAACTCCGTAATACATTCTATAATGAAATATGGGCGTGATCTCAGATATGGCAACTCGCATTCGCTCACTCATGTAGGGCGCTAGTTGGGCTACAATGTGGGCGTAAATATATTTTTCACGCGTCTTATTGCTACTGAAGTATGAGACAACTATCCGGGAAAAGGCCTCAAAGAATATTTCCATCGAATACGTCAAAGGGTAAACTGCTCGTCAGTGGCAATTTCTTGTGGTCAAGAGCGTGCGTTCAGCCAGGCTCGTCGGCTTCCCATTCCATGGCCGTGAAAACCAAAAAAAAAAAAAAAAAAAAGGTTCCAGACGGCAGTGACATTATGAAACATATCCGTCGAATAGCTTAACAAGATATTAATCTTATGTCACCTTCAGATTGTATCCTACTCGAAAGTTGTGCTACCGTTAACACAGATGTCAAAAACTTCATGCTTATATTGAATATTGGTAAAAACACTACCGAGTCTCAAAATAGAGTTAGCAAAGACCTTATAAAAATGTATTACTTATGTATGAACTCGATCGCTATTAATTAAGGTTGAGCACGATCTACTCCGTAAGTCATACATGTGCCATGCCTGTCTAGGTGAGACTGAGATTCGCAGAGAATATACCAATTAACACATTGACCACATCCAGACTTATAGCTTTTGCTACAGTTGATCGTAATCCGTCATACAATGCTTAAGATCAAGTTTGAATTCACCCTCTATGCAAATGAATATATGGCATATCTTTTGGCGACTGAACACGGTTTGGCTCAGTTTGAGCTTTCAGGAAAACGACCATACTACGCTTTTATCTCCGGACAAATGCATCACCCCTCAGGGAGAATAAGCCTACCACAAGCTTGTAGGTTCGTAAGTACCAGATCATACCAGAATACCTGTAGGAAGCGCAATCATTAGCATTGAGCTGGGATGGGATTATTTATATGTACACTTCAAATCCTGGATCGTAATCTGAATAACGTGGACTCGGCTGTTAACTCATAATATATGGAGACCATTGTTCGATGTGTCCTGATATATCTAGTGCGTCGCCTGCCTACAATCTGAAATCATTAGTGGTACGATAGTGGGCTGTGTGAAAAGCGCCGGGGAATAGATCTTCCGTATTAAAAAACTTCAGTAATACATTGTGAGCTGTGGCTTATGACACATGTGATGCACTTATACGGATTAAAACACCCCATAGTCAGTCTTGGACGTACCAATACTTATCAATAATGTGACACCACATTGGAAATGTCTTTTGCAATCAAACATTGTGTTTCGGTCTTAATCGTCCTTCGTTATACCTCCCACCCACGTGAGCCCTCGTCATAAGCACTAAATTGATATCGTCAGATGGACCGCAACGATAAAGTGGCTTTGCTAAGCCCTGATAGGCTTAAGAGTAATCATAGCATGGTATAGTCGGACGAAGTACGTCTCTGGGAGTCTCGAAGCACAATGTCTCATGATGAAAACTAGGGCCACCGCTTCGGAAGCAGCGAACACAGGCTAAGATATGAGCTGTGAGAAATAAGTCTGTTCTCGAGTCATAAACATCTGCTTTCAGAGGACATCACTAAAGTCGCGAATTCAATGGCGCAGTCGCTTTACTGCTGCCTCGCACACATGATCCGCCCCTGACTAAAATATAATCCATCCATGTTTGTGACTGGTTGAACGCCGCTATGACAATTCAGGAAAGCAACATCCAACTTGGCCAACCTCTGACCTCTATCACGTCGGAAGATCAATTATGTTGAGTGGTTGATGATGTAATGCCAGCGAACCCAGGCTCAGCCGGACTAAATCGTCCGATCGATGTTGTCAGCTAGGTATTTGACATTTTCCCCCATGTGTGAAAAGAAAAAAGAAAACGACTTTGTTCTGCCTTTTGCTCGGGCACTACCTATGTTTTCCCCGCGAAACGTGGGGATGAAATTGTTGGCAACTTATTTGAATCAACCGTTGCTCTAGCCGCACGGAAAGCAAGAAAGTTGGGTGTCGTCAAACGTGCCGTTCTGCCGTGAGACAAACTGTAGGGCAGATGAGGTCATACCCATGGAATATCAAAATCTGGATCACTGCCTTACGTGGCTTAGCATACAGGTCGTCCAACAGCTAACAGTTAACAGACGCCAGACGCCCATCCGTCTGATCGCCCGTCAGCCCGTCTAGGCATTCGATCGAGATGGTGTGCTCTTCCTGCAGGGACCTGTCAAGCACAGGATTAGGAGCATTCACTGCGCTGCAATAGGATTGGGGGGATCGACTGCTCATAGGCGAAAGCGTCGTCACCAGCCACAGTTGGATGCAGGTACTGGTCAGATCATATGGCTCGACAAAAACAAGTAAAATCCCACGAGGTTCGTGACGGCATGCAACGTCGATCATTTGTGCCTTCCCGCCTGTCGATTACCTAGCACTAGCACATCCGAGCACTTTCCACGGAGCCAAGGTCCGAGAACGCCTACGTCTTGTGACACAACTTAAAAGCGCTGGGCTATAGGAAATGTGTTCGATACGATGCATAGTAGAGCAACAAAGGTGTTTCAGGCTTGGCTTGCCTCGCCTGGTGACTTTGGTGATGCCATGACAAGGCGAGGGCGTGTGGGGGGAGCATTGGTAGAAGTGAAGCAGCAGCTCGCCCTGACAACAAATACAGTCATCAAGCAGATAGCCCTACCCTCCAGCCTCCAGCCCTCCTGCCTCGAACCGGTCAGTGCGTATATGCATACGTCTTCAGCGTCGCAGAACAGGCTTAAGTGAGACTTGTCTATCCCAATCTGCCCCTCAAATTTGAAACCAGTGGGATATTCCCGATAGCTTGGACCCAGAGCTTCTAGTGGGATGGCCCCTGTCGTCCGTGACATCAATCCGGATTGCCATTATGATTAGCCGTTGGGTAAGCCACACGGCCCCCTTCTGTGGCTGGCTTAGGCTGCTCTCTGGACTGAAACCATCGATATCTTTGAAATCCCTCGACGTCACTGAATCTAATATTGGCACGCAAGTAAAAGGAAGAGGCTAGCCAATCCTCTTACTGTAGACAAATCATTTTCGCATGACGGGCGAGGAATGCCAACCAGTGACCGTCGACCTCCCATGCAGCAAGGCAGAGAGACATGTAGTGTCCAAGGCGTTGAGGAATGAAGGTATATCAGGGGAGCAACATGCCGCATGCACGCGCCTATGCGAATTTGACCCTTATTGATAGCCAGATTGCATCAACTTCCTAAAAAAGATCTTTTCCGGCCACCACCATCAAACCTAACTCCTAATAAAGACAGGATTGCTTTTCCCTTCGATACAAACTCTGCTGTCATCCCACGCTCAGTGAAGAGGCACTCTGACTGGATTTCCACAAATGCCGCTAGCATCCACAACGAGTTCATCTATTCAAAATAGTGGCTCCAGGGCATCAGATATCTGACGACTGCAACCCCTATGCATCAGATTTGAATAATACAACTGCCACAGTTTTCGAATTGCAAACAAGTCAAACAAGGCCGTGCGCCAGGTCGAGGCCGTCAAACTCATTCAAGACGTCGCATACCAATATCCGAAGTCGACCTCAAGATCCACTACCACTATTACGGTCATTAACCGAGTTATCGTGAAATTAGAGGCTGCGAAGGCGCAATTTCCCTCTACCACGACACCACATTTCCTCTCGGCTGCACCCTTCCCTGCGCTCGGGGCGAGTTTACCACAACCTTTGATCTCACAGGAGGTCGTCGCATTTTAGTCAAACCTACGGTAGGCTAGAATTTTGCTGAGCTAGTGCCGTGAAAGCTTGCCTCGTCTAATCAAGGAATCTGTCGATCCGACTCTTTCGAAGCTTCAACAGGCCCTCAGACCGCCAAAGTTGAGGCTCTCGATATCCAGCTTGCTATCAGAAGAACGGCGCCATCGAACCTACCGGACCACGCCTCGGTGTGTATCGTAGCCTGTATTGCCTCCACTCTAGCATCGCTAGCGACGATCTGGGCCATACGCAAGTCCACCTTCCCAAGTCCGTTCGTCACATTGGGTTCGCTCAGCTGCCGGGGCCTTCGCATCAGGCTTGGATTTGGTATGCAGCGTCATTGCCGGGCAAACCAAAATCAAGAAAGTGAGACGTACGTCCTTGGGTGCATGCATATATTCGCGGGCAAAAAAGCCAAGCGTTCATTACCTCAGCCCGATTGGATTTTCTCCCTGTACTGAGCTACGTACATCAGCGGCCGGATCTAGACCACCGTAGCTCAGGACACCCCCGTCCCCCCAGCACAGCTTCCCCTCCCGGATCCTCGCGACTCACGAAAGTCAGTACGACAGGGTCAGCCCACAATCAAGTTTCCGCTATCCTTGGCCGATCGCCTAGGGTAGCTGCAATACTTTGAGTTGGGACTAGCACATCGCTAGCACCCGAGCTGTAGGCCACTGGCCATTGATGCAAGTAGAGACAACCCATAAGAAGGTCCATCCTGCCCTTCCATCCAGACTTCCGACAACCTCACACAGCCATATTTCGACACGTCAATATTACGGGCAATTCCAATCATCAGCTCTGCGTGCTTCGGCCAACGTTTACCAACATATACGTCACTCATCGTCGTCTAGACGCCTCGCTCCTGTTCTTGAATCAGAACATAGAGATAAGAATTGAGATCGACAGGGCAATCAAGCTGTAACTCTGGTCGAGCCCACTTATATCGCGGCCATACAAGTGATCGATCGACAACTCACTCCTCTATTCTTCGACGCACAATTACAGAATAGTTACACCGACGTTCTCTCTCAGGCATTTCACAATACCAAACCAACCAAACCATTCCCAGGCCTGGTACTATATAACATCAAATTCCGATGCGCCCGCCATCAGTTATACCACGCAATCAGCAACCGCAACACATTACATACACGACATTGACACAATGACGGCCCAAATTCTAGGCTACGAGTCATGCAAGAACTGCAATGGTGATTTTGCCTTGCAGAAATATCTACTCCTGCAGGGACAACTTGAGGAGCTCACGCAGCACATGCACGAGCTGTGCCCGGCATACTCTTATTCTTCGTCAACGACAGTGACATCGCCGTCGCTCTCGCCGACCCGATCATCCACGCTCAGCCCGCTGTCAAGCAAGCACACATCACCTTCTCGCAACCACCGTCGGTCGTCGGGAGCATACAGGTCCGGTTCACGAATGTTACCAGGCTCACTCGAACCTGTGTTGGACGAAGAGCTTGTCGGCGAGATGAGGGCAGACGAGCAAAAACTATGCGACGTCAACGAAGGAATAAAGCGAGCACTGACGGAGCTACTCAACAGCGAGGCAGTAAGGACAGATCGCACCATGAGGACATGGGTGCAGACCAGACTGATGGACACGGAGAGGGAACTGAGAACCGGCAGACGTAGGAGAAGCAATGGCAGTACCGACTAGAAGTCGGTATCTGCGCGACGGTATTTGTGTCGTTCAAAAGCAGTCGATTGAACATGGGAAAACTAAGAATGGTGAACTTCCCAGGTCTTGGATCAAGCAGTCAATGGACTGTGCATGTGCTTCATGGCACCGGATACGGGTTGGACTGGCGTATAGGCTCTGATTCATGATACCACATCATACCATCTGTGTCGACTGACGATGGTGGCGTTCAGGCTTGCTTTTAGCATTACTGTCTTTTCGCTGTGGAAAAGCAGGGCATCATTTAGGCGTATTATCCAGAATAGATGGGAGATTGGGTTCATCGGCTGGCCATCTATGGTAGCATAGCAACCTTCGCTGGGAACAGCAATTACAATTTCACTTTTACACTTCACTTTAACAAGAATGGCTGGTATCTAACATTAGTCGGTGTTAGGCATTGAAAGCTAATCGATTTAGTAACTGCAAAATACCCGTCTTTTTGTCTTGACCTCTTTCCCACCAATACTAGAACCTTAAAAAGACTTAAAGGATTGACCGGGCTAGTAGAAATCGCTCAGTCTATGTTCCCGTTCAAGACGTCTCTTCCACTATCTACCTATGTATACTACTCTGCAATCCGGCGTGGTTACAACTTAGTAAATAGTCGAACAAACCCGAAAAAGGTAGCTCATGACTAGTGCAACTCAACGACCGGTCGAGACTTGCCGATAATTGTATTGTGTTGATGGTATCAGTTTCTGAGTTGTCGTAAATTGACGACAACCTGATGCAATCGTGACGCCGTCCTGGGTCACCTTAAGGGGGCTGTAGGGGGGCGGGGGAGACCGGGCTAGTGCTTTCAACTGCGTGCAAGGGCCCAATACCCACTGCAATTAAGTGCCGTGACGACTGTGGCTAGAACTGTTTTAGCGCTTTTTAAAAGTTCACAAGGCTGAAGTCAACATTGAGCCTTTCAGTCGCATCACGACCAAACCTTCAGCCTTCTCGGTGGCAACCGAAGATCGGCAAGTCACTGTAAACGGCACCATCGCGCTGAGTTCGATGTCACCGTGTGCCACGAAGTGAGCATTTGATATTACCGAGGCTACTTGTCCATCATGTCGGTTCTCCTAGAGACCAGTCTGGGCGACATTGTGATCGACCTACTGGTCGACTATGCGCCCAAGGAATGCGAAAAGTAAGCTCACAGTCGCGAAGTCCATGGAAAGACAACACACTGACTCGTTATCGTCATGTAGCTTCCTCAAGCTTTGTAAGCTGAAATACTACAACTTCTCGCCAGTTCACTCTGTTCAGCCAAATTTTTCGTTCCAATCCGGTGACCCGCTCGGCCCTGCCTCCAAAGATTCTGACGGCGGCACATCATTATGGGGCCTCTTGTCAGGCGCATCCAGGAAGACCTTTCCAGCCACGTTCAATCCAAAGCTGAAGCACCTCGAGCGTGGCACAGTCTCTATGGCTACAGCACCGAACCCCTCCGATCCTGATATTCGATTAGCCGGCAGTCAATTCATCGTCACACTTGGGGACAACACAGACTATCTCGATGGCAAGGCCTCGATATTTGGAAAAGTGGTGGAGGGTTTCGACGTACTGGAGAAGATTAACGGCGCAATCACAGACAAAGAGGGCTACCCGCTCGTCGACATACGTATCAAGCACACGGTAGTCCTTGACGATCCATATCCCGACCCGGCAGGTCTCAGAGAACCAAGCGCAAGCCCGCCCCCAAGCAAGGCACAGCTTGCCACCGTACGGATAGCCGATGATGCCGACCTAGATGAAGAGGTGGACGAAGAAGCAGCTGCCAAGAAGCGTCGAGAGGCTGAGGCACGCGCGCAGGCATTGACCCTCGAGATGATGGGTGATCTGCCATTCGCCGAAGTCAAGCCCCCGGAGAATGTTCTTTTCGTGTGCAAACTCAACCCAGTGACGGGCGATGACGACCTGGAGCTCATCTTTTCTCGGTTCGGCAAGATATTAAGCTGCGAGGTAATTCGGGACAAGAAAACAGGCGATTCACTTCAGTATGCCTTCATTGAGTACGAGGACAAGAGCGCTTCGGAAGCTGCATATTTCAAGATGCAAGGCGTCCTCATTGACGATCGTAGAATTCATGTCGACTTTTCCCAGAGTGTGAGTAAGCTCAGTGACGTCTGGCGAAGTGGCGAGAACGCAAAGAGGTCACGTACGACCAGGGGCGGTGGTTGGGGTGGTGTTGAGGGTCTAGAGAAATGGCGCAAGTATCGGGTCGACAAGGGGGAGAACGACGATCGAAACGGCAAGTATGGTATGGTATACGATGAAGAGGAAAGGCGTCGTCGCCAAGAGAGGCAAGACGACAATATGGATGAGCCACAAGATAGCAGGCAGGACAGTGGGCAACGCGGTGGCTATCGGGGCGGGAGAGGTCAAGGTGGCAGACGTGACGGTGACAGGCGTGATTGGGAGAAGGAGTCACGCCGGCGGAGTCGCAGCCGAAGTCCCCGGAGGGATAATTACCGTGACGGTAAGGATCGCTGGGGCAGAGACGAGATGCGAAGGGACGACCGGCCCAGAGCTCGACACGATGACCGTGATAGGCGTGATCGTGACCGGGATAGGGACAGAGATCGAGGTAGAGGCCACGGTGACTCGCGGCGAAGATAAGGCACAGTACTCTACTACAAATAAATAAGTAAACAAGTTGGCATAAAACCCTTCGATCAGATGAGCTCAGTAAGGCACAACGTAATGTGCCTACGTTTCACGCTACTTAGGGTAAGATTTAGCCTGGGGATACTACTGAAGAGTGAATGATTGCTATGACAGGATTTTGATTCCAAGTCCGTGTTTCTAGGTCCAGTTGTAGACTCTCGGAGAGTCATAAATCTAGACATGCCGGAGTAATATTTACCGAAAGACGAGAAATAGAATACTTGAGAATTACATAGAATAACAAAGTCAACTTATTTTGGCATCATTCGCGCATAAGGTTAAGAAGCTTCGTGACGCTCATCCCAGCTTCAGTAGTTTCAAGCACAGGATAGACCATAAGACTCAGATTACATACCAGAGGCATACATTCCAAGTTATCAATTTGGGAATTGACCCATCCTGATCTTCGCCAGGTAGTGTATTTGATACGTGCTTAATTCAATTCCTTTTGAATGATTTCCACGGGGTAGTTGATAATAATATGTAACCAGCATGTATTCTCAAAAGCACACATACTAAATTATGGGACTACGTAGGTATATTTAGGCGCTTACAACAGTATTACTGCCAGCAACTTACCCAATAATTTATTTCCCTTTGACGGCTGCAAAAGTCAAGTCAGCATTCCCTTCCCATTATCATTGCGTTGTCCGCACGATTAGATGCCATAGGCACAATTTACTATACTCGCAGCTCTTATACCTCAACATGAACTTTCAATTTGAATTCAGCAAATCTGAGGGTGACGACTTTTGAAGGAAGTTGGCAAAAGGTATCTTGGGTACCTTGATTATAAATGTAACTTAGAGCTAATCGGGTCTCCATGATGAATTTCCAAATAATGTGCCTGGGGTATGTCACCCGCTTAGATACGAAATTCGCAACATCTGCGATACCGTAGGTCAGAAACCTGTTGTACTCGACATCTATGAGGGCTATTACCAGACGAAATATTACTGCACTAGGACCTGGATGTGATGTAAGCAAGACCTCGAGCGTAGTCCAGAGAACCATGTACTACTAGAGTCTGCCACGTTGTTGTTAGCGAAATTATTGCATGCTCGCCGTTATAGCACCATCAACCTTGCCGCTACGAAACTGCTGCCCTTGAGCCAAGCTTGAGATACTACTGGGTGCCTTGCTAGTAGGGATACATAGTCAGCCATGTCATAACACCTTAGAATACCATCGAGTAGTTCATTTGATCTTCCCTTTACAATGACGACGACCTGTACGAAGAGCTATATAATTCCGGATCAGAGCCTTGCCAGAGTCCACCTGTAAAGACGGCATTATTTTTCGACGTCCTGGGCCGCCGGCGGCATGTGAGCCCTGTATAGAGACCTCTGGACTGAGGCTATACAACCTTGGCTAATTTATTGAACAACCGTAGACTCAGGGATAGGACACGCAAGGCACTTCTTAGCACATCTTGACTCTAGCCCTAGAATGTCGGGGTTGCATACCGTCACTGCCACACCCGGCGTTTCTCGGATTTCTAGAACAAGTGGTGACTATATCTTCAAGGCAGTGGGTTTCATTTTAGGCATATGGCAGACGAAAATGTCTGGAGGGTAGACGTGCAAAGTTGGAATTTATCTAGCTACGGAACTGCTTTTGCCTTTACATAGCTAATGCTTCACAGCGTTACTTCCCCTCGAGGCTTTGTACTACATCGTTTTGCCTATCATGTCCTCGATGCAAGTGTTCATTGGAAATCGGTATCAGAATTCAAGCGACTTGCCGCTTATCTAGCTGATCTACACTGTGCAACAAAAAGGGTTCAGCAAACACAGCCCATATTACAAAAAATTATGATACAATCAAGCACACCTCCCCCCACCCTTATTCCTCGGGTCTGCGAAGTGGAATTGCAGGCCCGCTTCTTGTTGTCCATACGGCGCTGGCTGGTAGTGGTTCCTATCATCTGCATCGTCGCTTGAACTCGAATTGCCTGCCCAACAGCTGAAACAGTCCCGGGACAGCGCAAAACTGGGAACAACCATCCATACATCCCATCAGGCGCTATAATGGCAAGTAAAATCGTACAGAAGAACATGTAAGCAACAATATATAGCCTCGTCCGTCATCCACCAGCAGCACCAGATCGGGACCTCTCTTCCATCGCTCATCTTTCGACATCTTGGGTATCAACGGGGTGCCTTCCTCCTCCACAGGACCACGACTGACATCTTGCTTCCGCGTGCCATCATCGATCGATCGTTCAGATATTATTAGGGTGATTTCATTGGAAATTGTGAGATGAGCCCAGCTCGACTCAGCCATACTCCTTTCCTCGGGGTTCCGCAATTACGCATCTGGGAACTCCTATTTCTTGGCTGGTGCAGGGGGCGCCTTCACGTTGTTGGACAGCCAGGCGAGGCCCTCAAGAAGGCCCTCTCCAGTAGTGGCGCACGACGGTACGACATACCAGACCTTGTCTTTCAGCTTGTTGAGTTGGAGAGCTTCGGTTACTTCTTGTGGCTTCATTGCTGTGGGGTTGCAGTCAGTATCCACATGCGACGCAGCGGTAAGGGGAAAGGAGGGTTGGGAACGTACCATCCCTAATATCCTGCTTGTTCGCAAACACCAGCAGTAAGCTGTCCTTCATTTCTCGGTCGTTGATGATTCGATGGAGCTCTTGTTTGGCCTCTTCGATTCTTGCGCGATCGGATGAGTCAATGACGAATATCAGACCCTGGGTACCTGTTCATAAGACTGTTAGCCATGGCGCTCCCGTGATAACATTTGAGATCAAAGTCCCATGGACATGGATTCTGGTCTAACGACTGGCCGACAATGTGAATTTCTTCCCACATATCGCAAATAGTCTCTCCATGTGAAGATGGGAGAAGCTGCTTTACGCGTTCACCCCTTTCCGCCGCCTCTCCTATCCATGCGGTTCCTCGTCACGATGCCACAAATAGCAAGCGTATAACTTACCGCTGAAGTAATGCCTCCATAGAGGTCGAATCTTGTCCTGGCCACCCACATCCCAAACATTGAACTTGACATTCTTGTATGTCACAGTCTCGACGTTGAAGCCGACTGTGGGAATCGTCGTCACATCCTGGCCGAGCTTGAGCTTGTAGAGGATCGTCGTCTTTCCGGCGGCGTCGAGGCCCAGCATGAGAAGCCGCATTTCCTTGGATCCGAAGATCTTCCCCATCATCTTACTGAATTGGCCGCCCATGTTTGCGGATTGCCGTTGCTCTTGCGCTGCGTCGAGTCGGCGGTTGTGGTGGAGGGTCGTAGAGTGCGACGGTTTTCCTTTTCGCGCAAGGCCCAAGGGTCCAAGGGGTTCGGTTCGCCAGCAAGGATTCGACAAGTCGTCGGTATTAGGCTCGGAGCAGTACGGAAGGGCACGACGGTTCAGTTCAGCAGCCGGGACCGGGAGGGTGGATTTGGCAGTTGACAGTTGGAAAAGAAAAGGGATCTCAAATGTCCCCCGGAGACAGGGTGGGTGGGTTTGTTGACTTCAATTTGGATATCGGCGGGACTGGAGATTGGGACCGTTGATTAAGGTAGCTAAAATGGTGGTACGGAGTCATAGGTACCTGGAGATAGCGTGGATGGGTCTCCAATTGAGATGTTACCTCTACGGTCGCAGTCAGTTCGCGGATATGCAGACAGATGTTTGATATTTCAGTCATGCATCCTGCGTTCCGCAACAGACTTGATAGTCGTGCACTGAACAGGTGATGTTGCTGGCCCGGAGCGTCCTTCTGCTGTTCGGGTTTACCAGTGCGAGGAAGCCCTAACTACGATTTCTGATTTCGAACGTATATAGATCGTCACGCCAGGGACCTTGCAGATTGCCTCTGGTACCTTAAAAGGTCAGCCCCCCTACTCGCCGCGCAACCCCTAACTAGCCTCAGATTTCTGCTGCGTGTAGTGGACATGTCCGCCGAAAGGCACCCACACCATGCAAGTTTGGTGCATGAAAACCGCAGTCGGCGACTGTGGCGCTAAGCGATTTTGCGGCTAATATCCTGGACTGTCTTGACCTTGAATCAGTCAAACACCTTTCCTGATTCCGAAACGACCAGCCAAGCTTTGCATCGACGCTGAAATAGAATTGGGCCTCGTGAAGGGCAGCCCTATGGTTTAGAAAGATAAATTGATCCAATCATTAAAGATTTTCTATTGGATTTGCCAACCTCATGTCTCCATGGCGGACGTTGAGATTCTCCACGACCCTCTTTAAGCTCCAGCTCCAGCTCAAGTTCCACCTGGAAAGCGTTCAAGGACAGGCGCTCTGAACCTTGGGAGATCCAGGGGTAAAATCTGCCGTCGCCGCCGGCCAGATGGTCCCTAGCCTCCATCATGAAGGCTACTAGTGAACATATCTCCGAGATGAGGCAGAATGCACGTGAATCGCCGTCAACAAAGGAGTCTTTGGTCCTGCGGATTAACCACCAAGTATCTCCGGTGGCTCCTCTGGACGTGATCTCTTTTCTATAGTTGGCTGGGAAGATGTTGAAATGGGAGCCAAATCTACGAGGTTCGCGCAGTCCCACCCGTCGTTTCTATAGATTTGGCCGAGCCAGTCCTGTCATGTACTATGGCTGCCCGATTGTGTGCGATACCGGGTACCGGGACGTGTAGGATCAATACCATTAAGGGCCTACCTATTATATGGGGACTCATCGAACCCACCCACTCTCGACTTCATATATAAGCACAAACCCATTTAGTGATATGGAGAGTATAGTTCAGATCCTATGCAGGGCAGAGACTCGGAATCGACTACCTCTACTTGGTGCATGATGACACTCTAGCTTGCCATAACAGCGGTCGAGGGAGTTTATACTGTTAGCCAGCAATGAGCCGGATTGCAAGCTAATGAGTGATTTTGGAAAAACCATATAGAGCCAACATTTTTCTACCGGTGTTCCGGAAGTATAAGGTCCACTGCTAAATGGTTGGCAATTTGAAGCAGGTTTATCAGTATCACACCTTTCCATGGCTCATGATTGGCTGAATACCTTGATGCTCAATGCAGGGTGAAAGCTTGGCAGGCCCCGCCGACCACCCGTTTTGCGACCCGACGTTAAGGTTGTGACCTTGCTTATGCAGCGATGGTGATTCCCAACCAAACTCCAACTTATTTTACAATCTGGCAGACTTTTCTGATGGTGGTGTGGGAAGGATCGGGGCTGCGGCTGCTGTGATTGATTGGTGATGGGAAGCTGATGATGGTATCGTTGCAGAATGTTCCAACTTACTGCCATATCATCGGTTTCCACGAGAGGAATATTGGAAGAGATATAGGTAGGTAGGCAGGAGAAAACTAGAAAGGAGTCTTGAACCTTCGATTTGGCTGCTGCTGTATGTTTGCCTTAAGACTTGCGCTTCTTTGTCCTTCTTTGCTGAGTGACTCCCCTGGTTTGGGCATCACTACAGTCATAACCTATTTATTTCTTGTTTATACCTCTTAGGAAGGCTAGTCCTCTACGCAGCAGGCTGCTTATTACATCAGAGAGGCTCAAGTTTCGAAGTCACCAATTGCAAAGAGCAGGCCAGACTGGTAGCAGACATGAAGGCCATCATAATGTCTCTCGTCCTAATCATGGTCACTACTGTGCAGGCGAGTCCCTTCACAGCCGCGGCGTCAATATCAAGTCGCAACTCATCGACTCTCTCAACTGCAACAACGTTTGCCAAAGCCCTTCTGAGTTCACCGACAGCACCTACAACAGTGCCAACTCCCACAAAAGGCGGATGTGGCCAGAATGCAACAGCAAGTTCTGCTGTCCCGGACGTCAGAGTTACGCCTCCTCCAGCTGGTGGTGTTTTCTTCGAACCCGGAAGTGAAGCAAATGCTGCAGATGTAAATGTCAAATTTAAGCAAACGACATATTACACCTGCGTCACATGGCCAAGTACTGTACATTGCGGTTGGCATGAGCCCATCCTGGATGCCAGCATGGATGGTGCGTGGAGTCAGTATGATAGTAGGAGAGCTGCCATGTTGGCTGTGTTCTTCGCCGTGGTTGGAATTGTACTTGGTCTATGAGCTGGCTCACTTGTGCAAGCCCACCAACGTCAGATGTCAGAGACGTCATATGGGACGTGAGCTACGAGTTGCGGGCTGCTTGTATCGATAGTAGATGTATGGGTCATATGAGCTTCGGTGTTCAGGTGTTCAGGCGTTCAGGCGTCGAGTTCTATTGGAGACACGTACACCGCAATTAGAACTGGGAGATTAGCTGCACACTTTAGATTGCGATCATGTTCATTGGGAACTGCAAGGCATCAGGCAAGGGAATGGCCATTATATGTGGCTAGTGTCTGATAACACGGAAATGAGAAGACAATTGCAAAACAATAACAGAATACTTTCTTAACCCCAAGACCAGTGCGTGCCGTGACCTGTAGCGGCAAGTTCGGGTTCAAGCTCAACATCTTCACGTATCCATGACGCAACAACATTGTGAGCACGGCATTTAACCATGAGAACACCGATTTTTGCATGTATGCTATCGAGGAATGGCAGGAAATCATCGAATTCGTTCCGTCACGCCTCATATAAAACCAAGTCTACCAGTTGATACCGAAAAAACCGGTGAGACCAGAGTGTATGATTCTGTATCGAGTGATGACCAAGCCTGGATTCACCATCGTACAATGCACAGATGCCAGCCAAAGCCAATGCCGAGAGCCATGCCCACTCTGCCAAATGACCAAACACCTGTAAGAACCGCGAATCGTCTATTTCTCCTTCTTTGCCTTGGCACCCTTGACCTTGGCCGTACCGCGGAGGGTCTTCTGTCGGTTCTTGCGCTGCTTGCCTGTGATGTGTGTTAGATGAAGGCCGGCACTGGACACGGGTGGAGGGCATACGCTGCTGTCTCGATGCACGCTCGGGCTTGGTGCCGAGACCAACTCTGACGAGTCTGTACAGAGGCTCGAACTTCTTCATGGCCTCGGGGGAGTCGTAGACGAGAGCGAAACCAGTGGTCTTGCCACCACCGAACTGGGTGCGGAGACCGAAGACGGAGATCTGATCCTTCTGAGCCTTGTACATGGTGGCGAGCTTGTCACGGAGCTGGTCCTTGGAGATGTTGGGACGGCTAGGGTGCAGAATGTCACTGGAGGAAGCAGAAAAATGTCAGCCCGACAATTCATTCAGACAAGCACATGTTCGGGATAGCCTCCGCCTCCTCTCGCCGTCGCTCCTTCGCGCCCGTCGTTCTTGGATTTCGGGGAAACTGGGAGGTCGAATGAAGCCGTGGATCGATCTCTCCCCTCCCCTCCATGCCGAGCAGAGTCCCAGTAACGACGGCGAATCTCAAGGTGCGACGGTGCGTATCGGCAGGCTGGTGATGCTTTGTCCTGTCTGGAAGGGCTTGGATACTTACACGACCATCTGCTTGCGACCCAGAAGAGGGTTGCGGATGAACTTCCTCGTGCGGAGGGTGACGGGGGTCTCGGAGTCGGCCATCTTGACGATCGATCAATCGGTTGGTGATGATGTGAAGGATCGTTGTCGAACTGGAAGATGGGCGTCGGTGTTGGGTGAGTCGTGGTAATTTTTCGATGGAGTTTTGGCCCAACCTTGCACCAATCTCGAATTTCGTGAAGCTGGTGGGATATGCAGAGTGGGCCGTGAAAATTCCGTGGGAAAACCCTGGTCCGTGCATTGGCTGCGGGCTAAGCGGGCGCAAAGTCCTAATGCTTAGGTAATGGTTGGAGAGCGAAATTGCTGAGCCACATGAAAATTGGCAGCCACGTCCAATGTTTAACCGGTAGGTGCCAGGTGCGAGCGAATGCCAGATGCACATGCAGCCCCGGTGCCTTTTCAACAGCCCACAGGCCCACCAGTCCGAGATGCACCTGGCGATCGATGCCTTGCATCGCATTGAATTTGGCAGCACCACGCTCTCTACTCGTGCACGAGGCCGTAGCGCAGCAAGCAGGTAGTCGGCATTCTACAATGGGTTGAGTAATGTATTGAGTTGAGTTGCACAGTAGCCCACATTCACTGAACACTCTGCTGCGAATGAGCATTTCGGGTGCCATGGCTCCGCCCGAGGATAGCTTGGCATCAGAAAAGTGCAATGCCGTCGCCCGCTTCTGTCGCCAATATCTCCAGCTTGAGCGTGATTTGGATTTTCCGGATTCGAGTCTTCTTCGAGAGGAGCACATTCAGGCTGCACTATACAATCAGCTCTTTGCGGATGGAGCCGTCGCATATCCCCTGCCTCCGAGGTACCGGCTCCGGGTCCTGAAAGAGTTGATGTCGAGAATCGAAACCAGCATTGAAGATTGGGAACAACATGTAAGCATCTCACCTGTGGGGATCAACCACGTCCATGTCGGAGTAGATCTATATGGCCTTGGTGTGTTTTCTTCTTCGTCACGAATCTAACTCCATCCTACTAGGGAGTTTCCGATGACCTGATGGAATGCCTTTCTGAACTCCTTGCATCTCCCCTCCCATCTGAAGTGGATGCTGCGCAGCAGAAGTCCTACGTGACCTATTCCTTATCACTTCTCGATAATCAAACGCGCTTGGAGACTTCTCTTCCGCCTAGTGTCACACTGCTTGAGTCACGCAACCTCATCTCTGCTGGCGGTACCACTGGACTTAGGACATGGGAGGCAGCACTACACCTAGGCCAATACCTCTGCAAGAACCCCTCACTCATCCAGGGCAAAGGGGTGTTAGAGCTCGGTGCTGGAACTGGCTATATCTCCATACTATGCGCAAAATATCTTGGTCCACTTCAAGTGATTGCTTCTGATGGCTCAGATGATGTGGTGGCTAACCTGCCGGAAAACTTCTTCGTGAATGGCCTGCAAGGTTCAAAGATTGTTACAGCTATGGACTTGAAATGGGGCCACGCACTCGTGGGCACAGAAGAAGCATCATGGAATGGTGGCAAACCTATTGATGTCGTCCTCGGCGCGGATGTCACCTATGATGAGAGTGTCATTCCGATGCTGGTAAGCGCCATCGGGGAGCTGTTCGATCTATATCCCGCGGTAAAAATCCTAATTGCCGCCACGGAGAGGAACCGTAAGACTTATGACGCTTTCTTGCGAGTATGCGAGCAGAGGCGGTTCAGGGTGCATGAGGTTGACTTCGAGTTACCTGCAAGGACGTCACAGACAGGCCCATTCTACAACGACCAAGTGCCTATCAGGATTTGCGAGATCATGTCATCTTGAAAGCCAAGGCGCAGCCGCGTAAGCCAGCACAATGGAGGGTGTCTCTCACGTTCGACCGGTTTATGAATATGCAATTAGTAGTAGATTGCTCAATTGCGTCAACATTCACTTTTCACCCAATTATTGGGACAGAATTTGAGTATAAATGCGACGAGGCATGGATTTTCGACCTCTTGAGCCTCAAAATCTATCTATAGTTAAAGATGGTAGGTGACCAGGTGTCATCGACAAATATTCTGGCCTAGATCTGATGCTGTTGTCCACACCACCGTCATTTTATTCAAGATCAAGCATCTTCAAGGATTAAGGCGGCTGCCTTTTGTGCCACCGCATACAACATAGACATTGTATGCGAGGTAATCTGGAACGGCAAAATACCAGCGTCAACGATCCTCAAGCTGCGTGTTCCAAATACCTGAAGTGTTGGGCTCACAACGCCACCTAGCTCTTGTGGTATCATGGCAGTGCTGCCAATCCAGTGACTTGCGCCGTACGCTGTCTTTTCATACCAGCCAAGGTACTCCTCGTCGGTCCCGTTAATTCCAATGTTCTGAGGATCGTAGAATGGATCTTGGACGACATCTTCGAAAGCGTCATTAGTAAACAATACTCGGGATTTTCGTGCCATGCTCACAGCAATCGCTTGATCGAATGAATCACTGAGCAGACGGGGAGTGATAATTGGGAAGGAAAAAGGCGATGACGTATTAATATGAATGTGTCCCCTGGACAGGGGCTGTGACGGCCAGAAAGCTGCGAACAGAACTGTGGGATAGAATTCCGCTATGAATTCGGCCACAGGAACTGGGAGACTCAGCTTAGTTGCAACACATCTGAAATGCTCGGAATAACTAGGTACTCACGTCGTGAATTGACTATAAGGTCAATGGTAGTGTTCAGAATTTGTTGAGCTCCTTAAAGAGTGGCTGCTCCTCCAGCATCTAGAAGACTTTGCGCTCGAGCGAGGAGGCTACTAGATGAGCTCAAATCTGTCGCGTAGGTGGACGCTTCTTCGTTACAGGTTTGTTAGTGTATTTCTGGCTTCGTCCGACTTCTTCTTATCTGTGTCCCATACCTCATCTAAGTTGACGAGGGAGATCTCCGGTGCAAACAAAATCCTTCCATCGATGATTGATGTGTCATTCCAGTACTTCTCGAATACCAACGCTGAGGTCCCAGTCCCAGGCTGATCGTTCAGATTCACGCCAACTCCAGGGAGACTTACGACACGCACGATGCCCACCCCTTGCAGTATCCCGGGGTTTCCAATGCCTGATCGCTCAAGAATAGGAGCACTCCCCAAAGACCCGGCGGCAAGGATAACTTCTTTTCCCGCCAAAACAGTGCTCACGGGAAACTCGGCACCAGCGACAAGGACAACGCCTATTGCTTTAGGCTCCTGCCCCTCAGTTGGTTCAAAAACCACCTTATCTACTGTGTGATTCGCAAGAACTACAAGAGTGTCTTTCTGCTGATTTGTAGCCCACAAGAGTCCATCTGCAGCCGAAGAGCGTCTGTTCTAGCCTGTGGCGGCATCGTACCAAATGGTCCACGATGCTGATGCTGACACTATAGACGTACGATTCGATAGATCATTACCAATGCTCAATCCAGGAAACACTTGAGGGAGTGCGGATTTGAAAATATCCACGGTCCCTGGGATACGCATTGGTGTCTATGATTTAGATTGCAATTAGTGGTTGCGTGCTGATGAAGATCGACAGTACAAGAACACCACTTGACTTTTAAAGAAAATTGGGTCGTCGCACTGGAAAGGAGACATTGAGTTAACCGTCAAATCCATGGTTTGAAGGATCATAGCCAGCACCTTGTTGGACCTGAATATCGTTGGGCGGCTGAAAGCGTTCGATGGCTTCCATATACTAGAAGGATTAGTCGTCATTCGTCATCCGTCGGGAGCTCGAGTTTTATATCTGCATACAGGCACAAGATTCGCCCAGTTCCAGCCAGGATTTCCCAAAGTCTCTAGCTTATTCACTTCTGCCTCCGTTGGGCGATACCACATAAGACCATTGACTGAAGTAGATTAGTCCCAATTGTCTGGTTACTTGAGGTGACATACTTGATGTGCTGCCACCAATGCACGCGCCACTGTCAATCGTCCATGACAAAGCTGTGCCATTCTCGTGATAGGCTGGATACTCCCAATTGCAGTATCCATTGAGATTATATCGTTCCTCGGCATTGTAAACAGCAGGGTTCCAGCGCGGGTCTGGTCCGGCTTCGATGAGGAGGACGGAAAAGCCAGCGCCACTCAGCTACTCCTGGTCAGACATGTCCAAAAGCAAATCCCGAGCCAATATATACTGGCTTCAGGCCCTATTTCCGACGGTAGTACCTGGGAAACCAGCTCCAACAATCACATAATCGAATGTCTTGTTTGTTGCTATCGCAACATCATCCGTACTCAATGTAGCATGAGAAAAGGCACAGATCAGGAGAAGAGCACTAATTCTGACTATGAAATGTGGCATGATGTGAATTTTCGTCATTATTCTTTTGATTGCGGATGGCAATTGTCCAAACGCCATAGAAAACGCTGGATGGATGTGCAATGCTTTCGGTTGCTGTCTAGAGATCATATTTGGAGATTGCATAGTTGGGTGACATCTGGGTTTGGGGAGACCGAAGGTACAAACATATCAAACTCAAGCTGGCGCCATTATTGGCGACCACCAAGCAGCCAAGGCTGCGTGGTTCAATATGTCCTGACAAGTGAACCCCGCCTTCATCGTAGACACAGAAGATTAGCATGCAGAGCTGTGATGCATGGTAACACTATAGCCCAATCAGAGAATTATTGCCAAGCAATCCAAGTTGTAGGAGGTCAAAGCGGAAAGATGCACACTTCCCCATATTTCGGTAAGAACTCAAAAGAATATCTATAATAAAAGTCGATGAAAATTCGTAAAATATTCAAACATCGTATTTAAATCAATCATTTTATATTTTATAGGCTTATTTTTTTTAAAAATATTTCAATTTTGTCTCATTGTTAAGTTATATACTCGCGAAATTAGTGGGGCTTGGAGAAGTGTGTATCTTTCCGCTTTGACCTCCTGGCTGTAGTGCTGGGACTCCTTGCGGAATTCCAACTTCAGAATAGCTTGACAATATGAACATACTAGTCACCCATGAACTCTTGCAAGAAATTACGGTACCTTCTTTTCTCCCTCGACTTTCAATTTTGAATTTCATTTCTTTATACTTTTGTCTGCTACATCCCAGGGAGGGGTCATCATCTCACCCGCATCAATGTTTACGGTGTGACAGACCGTATCCGTTGACATATATTAGTTATTTTTGAGCAGAGTGGCGGCATGTCTTATGAAGATATGTATTGACAGTAAATTCCTATGGGCCATATGTTCCGGGAGGGAAATAGAAACAAAAGCATGACACCTGGAAGAAGTTGCATTATGACCGTCAAATCCTCGTCTCGTCTTCGCTTAGTGCAACGAGGTAGCACTGCCGTAAGCCCAAGAGTTGAGTTTACATATCCTTTCCAAAAGATGAAGAGAGTCTAGAACGGATCGAACTAGGTAACCCATTGCCCACGCCCTGCAAGTCGAAAGAGGAGAATATCGCACGCCCTGAACCCACTTCGATTGCAATAGTTACCCCGCATCGCAACATGAATGTCGACACGGATGCCCCGCAGCGGAACGCGGATCTGAACCTAGGCGTGGCTTGGAGCCGCAATCTTCGACGATGAGTGCCATTGCCAATTAGTTGGTTTTATTTCTGTCTGGTCTGTCCGGAATATAAGGTGACCTTACATACTCTCGAAAATTTAATCTCTAGAGACGCCTGACCATCGAACTCGTTTCAAGTTGTGTGAAAATGGCGGCTGTTCCGTCCAGACTGCTCATTGTCGGTGCCACCGGCGTAATAGGCAAATATATCACCAACGCCATCCTCTCCTCCAAATCGCGCATCGCCAGCCTCTCTCAGGTTTCAATACTCACGTCTTCTTCTACTGCATCAAACCCTGCAAAGAAGTCGCTCCTTTCCTCATGGAAGTCCCAGGGACTGTCCGTCATCACTGGTGACATCAACAATGCTGACGACGTCAGAAGTGCCTACAAGGATGTTGATACGGTTGTATCTTGTCTCGGACGCGGGGGGCTCCTTGAGCAAATCGAGTTACTCAGGCTTGCCGAGGAGAGTCCCAGTGTCCAATGGTTCTTCCCTAGTGAATACGGCACAGATATTGAATACGATGAGACAAGCAAGGATGAGAAGCCGCATCAGAACAAGCTCAAAGTCCGCGCATTCATCAGGGAACACCTCAAGAAGGTTAAGGTTACTTATGTCGTGACCGGACCGTATGCCGACATGTTCCTTGACTATAAGCCGGGCTTCCAGGTGGCGGGTGGATATGATGCCAAGAAGAAGGATGCTGTCTTGGTTGGGAACGGCGAGGACAAGATTGGATTTACCACCATGCCAGAGTAAGTCCTCGGCTCCATCAACCGCAGCCCGCTGATGAGTGACCAAAGAGCAGCGTTGGAAAGTTTGTCGTTGCTGCACTTAGGCATCCCCAAGCCGCACAAAACAAAATCCTGAAAGTACAATCATTTGTGGTGACTGCGAAAGACATTTTGACCGAGTTCGAGAAGCAGACAGGCTCCAAGTTCGACGTCAAGTACACGTCGAAGGAGGAGCTTCGTGAGAATGAGCAGAAGTTCTGGGGAGAGGGCAATCCGTCGGCGACGTTGTTTACCTTGAGGAGAATCTGGTCTGACGGAAAGACCCTGTACGAGAAGACCGACAATGAGAGCCTCGGAGTCAAGCCAGAGGACCTGGAGCCATTGAGTGCTGTCGTCGGAAGGGCAGTCCAAGGCGAGGGTTTCTGAGAGCACATCTCGAACTTGATCCGCAGAGTCAATAATTACAAGGAGTGTATATCATGGCCAGGCAATTGCCCACTCGAATGCTCAAGAAAAACTTCCTTGCATGATGAAGGGTACAATATCGAGGAATGTCCGTGTGGTTCCACTGATGTTAATTCCGTGTTTTAATTGGCCATGAGACTGGTCACAGACTGTGACAGATTTAATAATGCTGCTTGTACCTTCTGTCTTGGTCTCCCCCCCCCATCTTTTGTCTTCCTTTTTTCTTTCCTTCTTCATCACCTTCATTAAGAATACCGACAGCGTACCTTGTGCATGCCTCTTAAACAGGAACGGGCAGGTCGATACGTTAAAGCGCTTTGAAATGCGAGACTATGGCTGAGTTTATATCATAACATTGCATACAATAAAGTGCCTATCCTTGCTTCCTTAACCTTCACATAAGGATTGGTGTTTTATAGATGGATCTTAGTTGGGCTGCAGCATTGCTATTGGTTGAGTTAGCAGCGGTGGGGGGCCAGTGAGCTGCTGAATTACCCCACTAAAATTTTTCTCGGACAGGCATTGTTTGAATCGGCGGCCGAACTTTTCCAAACTTTTTTGAGAGAGACCCTCCATTAAACATTTCAACGCCCCGAGGAGCACTCCTTCTAAGCACAAGCTCAATCAACGAGTATCGTGTGTTAAAAACAAGCCTGGTATCAGTCACCGCCAACATGTCTTCCGAAAAGAAGGACAAGAAATCTAAGCGGGATAAGAGCGAACACAAGTCTAAGAAGCGACATCGAGAACTCGAAGGCCAGGCCGAAGAAGAGCGCAGGCACAAGCGATCGAGGAGCGAAGCCCCCATTAACGATGCTGATGGCGTCTCTACCGAAGCCCAGGACGTCGTTGCCGAACAGCTAGCCCCAGCCGATACTGCTGGTCAGAGTGGAAAGACTCGCAGAAACGAGAAGAGGAAAGAGAAAAAACGACACTCGCAGGGCGATGGGGCCGAGGAAACGAATACAGATGTCCCAATGGTCGATGCGGCGGCGGCCAATGGTGTTGCGGATGAAGTAGTATTAGAAGTGGCCAACGGCGAGCTAGAGCCTGAAACGAAGAAGAAAAAGAAGGACAGGAAGAAGCACCAGAACCAAGAGCCCGAGGAGTCCCAAGAGCCAGCGCAAGACATAGAAACCGCCGAAGCTGCGGCAGAGGTGCCACTTGCTGGCGAAGATGAAGAAAAGAAGAGACGTAAGAAGGAGAAGAAGGAAAAGCGCCGGAAAGAAAAGGGTGCCGCTACCGCCAATGATGCGGATTCAACAGTAGTAGGAAGCACACAGGCCGCCCAGCCTGCTGAGGAGCCAGACGACGCCATGGATCTCGACAACACGCCAGCGAAACCATCCAACCAGCCATTTGGCAAGCTACCTAACAAGCCATACCCTTTTTTCACCCAACAAGTCTCGCAGTACTTGCCCCTATACCCTCTTGGTATGATCGACCCCATCGAAGGCTATGCAGAACAACATCTCAAGCCCCTGTTGAACCACTACGTGCCGACATTCGAAGGTGTGCTTCTGGGATACCATGATGTTCAGGTTGGCGAGGCTCCCGGCAGAGGATCCCTGACGGAAAAGAGCGATACGTCAGACGAGGCATTGCTTGAGTCAATAGACGAGTACGCCGTGGGCTTCGGGTGGCTGACAGCGAAGCTTGATCTGTTCAAGCCATCAAGAGGAGCTTGGATGGAAGGTTTTGTCAACATGCAGACAGAGGGACATTTGGGTGTCGTCTGCTGGGGCATGTTTAACGCATCGATCGAAGCCGGGCGACTTCCCAAAGGTTGGCGATGGGTCAGCCTTCTCGGCAAGCCACACTCGAAGGGTATGGGCAGGGAGAAGACACCAGAAGAAGCCAAATTGCCTACCCCGGAGCCTGCCGAGGACGGGCTGGACGACGTCACCCAATTGCACACAACTGGCTACTGGGTGGATGACCAAAACCAGCGTGTTCGGGGGTCGCTCCGATTTCAGATCAAGAATTTTGAAGTCGGTGTGAGCGGTGACTATGGCTACCTTAGCATTGAAGGCACCATGCTCGACGTCGAGGCCGAGAAGAAGAGGTCTGCAGATGAGGTGGAAAGATTGCGAAGATGGAAGCTCAAAAACGGTGCCTCGCGAAAGGAGCAGAAGAGATTACCGGACTTTAGCATGACCAAATTCGGCATGGACGAAGAACAGGAAGACGAGACACAACGAGCTGAGGTCTGGAAGGGAAGTCGACCTGCTAGCGAGACCGCCGAGTAAGGTGTCTGCTGATGATCATGTCTCCTTCATGAGCATATAATACCCGTACGTCTACAGTTTTGAGAATTGGAATCGTTGTTTTTTCTCCCGGGAGTCGTCTTTGGATCACATCATTCCGGTGACCCCGGATAGAACGCTGGTCAAGTCTACTGCTCCTAGTTGTCACAGGTTTGAATGGTAACCAGTATAAGACTACACTGCAAAGACCGGTGAGAGACGTGGACTGTATCGTTAATCTAACGATTGCATCTTTGGGGGCCTTCACCCCAAGTCAAGCACCCTCAAAGCTGCAAGTCAGGACCACAATGTGGAATGATTCGGTTCTAGCAACGAGCTTCGATATTCGCTTTGGCTTATTTGTATTTGATTGCTTTCACAGATATAACTAGGAGCATCATTGAAGTATGCAATTCCCTCTTCATCCCCGTGCTTCGCTTGAAGTGGTGAGGAGGGGCAGTTAGTTAGGTAGGTTACATTAGTGCTTGCCCCAAGCAAGATTCGGCTGCTTCCGACTTGGCAGTACACGGGGACTCTGCCTGCCTTCCGCGTGCGACACTCAATCAACTCAACATGCATCCCACCTCCCCAGACGCCCATGACGATACCTGTCACGAGCGCTTCTCCGCCTCGATCCTTTCTCTCGAACCCAACGACCGTTCTCGAATAGTCGGATCTGTTCCTTACTGAGTCTCGCCTATTGTAACTTGTACGACATCATTTCAGCCAGAGAAGGGAATACGAAATGGCGTCTGGCTTTCGCCAATTTGTACGGGACATCTCGCCCTACCTTATCCTCTTGATCGTCGTCAGCACCCTAGGACCTCTCCAGTTTGGTTTCCATCTTGTAAGATTCCCCTGCTGGGTGTTTGGCGACGTCAGTCCAGTCCATTAATGCGCTCTACAATAGGGCGAGCTGAACGCACCACAAGATGTAATTACCTGCCGAAAGAAGTCTATATCAAGTCGATTCGCGACGGCGCTAGCCTCTCCCCGATCCGACGATGCCCATATCTCAGCTCTCCCCGACTGTATTCCAATGGATAATGTTCATTTCGCCGTTGTATCGAGCACCTTCACCATCGGCGGCCTAATTGGAGCTCTCGGTGCTGGCCCGATATCTTCTGCCAAAGGACGGCTTCTAGCCATGCGCATCACGAGCTTACTATTCGTTATTGGTTCGCTTATTGAAGCAGTAGCAGCTTCAGTATCCGTCATGGCTATCGGCAGGATGTTTTCGGGTGCCGGAGCTGGCGCCGCAACTGTTATCGTGCCTTTATACATTAGCGAGATCGCACCACCGAAGGAGCGAGGTTTCTTCGGATTCATGACCCAGATCAGCATCAACGTGGGTATCCTTGCAGCACAAACCCTGGGATATTTCTTGAGTTACGGCTCAGCGTGGCGATGGATTCTTGGCACCGGTGTTATAATCGCCGGCGTTCACGGGTTTGGTCTTATCGTCGTCCCTGAGAGTCCTGCTTGGTTGGCAAGCAACAAGAGTGTGCCTGGTGCCAGGCGAATCCTGCAGCGAATTCGGGGCGAGCACTACGACATTGACGATTTTGAGGAAGAGGTAGCAACGTGGGGCTCCGGTGTACAGCGTCCCGAGGAAGAAGGTCTGTTGGACGATGCTGTCGACACCAATGTTCCACCCTCTCAGACAGGATCCAATGCTGGTAAGGACAGTAGCAGCAAAGATGGCGAACATCTCGGCTTCCTGCAGGTTGTTCGCGACCCTGACACGCGACCCGCCATCATTGCCGTTGTTGGGACCATGTTCGCGCAGCAGTTTTGTGGCGTCAACTCGATCATCATGTACTCAGTTTCCCTGCTTGCCGACCTTCTCCCGATCAATTCGGCACTCCTGACCATCATCATCTCGGCTATGAACCTTGTCGTTACTATCGCATGCTCTCCTCTGCCAGATAAACTGGGACGCAAGGCATGCTTACTGCTCTCTACGGCCGGCCAGGGCACAAGCGCCCTCTGTCTGGCATTGTCGATCCTGTTTGGTGTCAAAATACTCAGCGCTATAGCGGTTTTGTCCTTCGTCGCATTCTTTGCCGTTGGTTTGGGACCAGTACCGTTCATGATGGCCAGCGAGCTCGTTGGGCAGAAGGCCGTCGGTGCCACGCAAAGTTGGGGATTGGGCGCGAGTTATATCGCAACTTTCCTGGTTGCTCAATTCTTTCCCATTATCAATGTTGCATTGAATGAACGTTTTGGTGGCGCCGGCTGGGTCTACTTTATATTCACTGCCCTTGCTATCTGCTCGGGACTGTTCATCACTTGGAAAGTACCAGAGACCAGGGGCAAGAAGGATGCAGACGAAGTATGGGGTAGAACTAGGAGACTCGACTGAAGTGTCGCCCGCAGGCGAATTCTCGTACTATACCTATGAAGAATCGACAACTACCTAAAATTCAATTAAACCCTTTCAACTTATCCTGATCACCAACAATGGCTGACTAGACCTGTAAGACCATCCCTTCGTCGTTAAGATGACATAGTCCAGGGGTCTCTAGATGAGAAAGTGTTATCGTCAATTGGAACACAATCCGACAGAAAAGACCTGCAAACCTAAACATGAATTACTTTTGCAAATCGTATAGAGATCCAACATCGAAAATTGCCAAGTCTCTTATCTGCGTAGCAGCTGCTGCTGACGAATGATTTGCTCAGCCTGTATTATGCCTGCTGCGACTCCGTCGATGACGTTCAATATGTTGTGCGCAAAGTCCTCACCACTTTCCTCCAACGCCGCAGTACGAACTTGGTCCTCCATTCCAGCCATTCCCGCACAGCCCAGGACGATGCAGGTAACTTGCCCCTTCTTGAGCAATCTCTTGGTGGCTTCTCTGATCTTCTGATTCACTACGTCGGGACTGACGCCGTGGTGGAAATCCGAGGCGTTCAATCCCGTAGACTCAACTCCAGCAAATCTAGTATTCTTGTCGCCCTCGCCTGCGCCCAGGAAATGCTGAACCCCATCGGTGAGATGCTTCTCCCAGAACTTTCCAGTGGTCACAATGCCCCATTTCTCATCGGGCTTGAGCAGAGGCAATGCGGTCAGAATGCTGGCCTCAAAGATGCCAGTCACGATTCGAGAATGGCCTTCCATGCGCTGCAGCTCTCCTACCAAGGGGTGTACACTGAAACATGCTACCAGGATGCCGTCGAATTTCTCATCCTCGATGTAGCGCCATGCGTCTGCTTTCACTGCTTCTGCGCTAGATGCGATATCCTTCCCGTCATTGATACTAGCTGGAGCACTGGCAGGTGCTGTGTAGAAATGTATGTCGGCGCTCTATTGAGCATTAGTGTGGAAGGACTTGTGGAAAGAACTTCGTCGTACCTGCGGCAGGTCTATGGCCTTGACGACAGTCTTTACTCCGTCAGTCATGGACTGGGATGAGTTGGGGTTGAGCACAAGAATCTTGGGCATCTTGGCAACGAAAGATCTCGTGGAGGAATATGAGTATGGCACACTGGCTCTGCGCAGGACTATGAATAGCCCACACCCTTAACCCTTCATACGTGTGTACTGTATAAGGTTGGATGGGGGTTGCAGAAGTGGGAGTAGCAGTATGGGGTAATACGATTCAATGTTGTTGGACCTTTGATATAGTCACGTCAGTGATCACTGCTCTGCCGGCCTTTGTGGCTAGTATGAAATGTGATACAACGAAAGTTGGGGTAAGCTTGTGACGAAGAATATATCGTGAAGACCATGCCGAGGACGGAGCCCGCGTGACCCCACGGGAGTGGCAAGCTCCAATAGCTTGTAAGCCCTCACGACATAATCTTGGCTAATGCAACCATAATGGCAGGAAGTCAACAAGCGTTAGTCAGAGTGGTATTGCCACGATCTGGCAAAGCGTCCTGCAGTCCACGACGCCAAGGTATATATGTACTTTGCGAGCCACATAGTAGGCCATGCTGCGAGTTTGTATTGTAATTCACTGTCGTGAATTAAAAGTCCAGTCCAGCTGGCACTATGCAGAATGACTTGAAATGATTTTAAAAAATTGGTAGTTATGACACTTGAGTGCCCGACTTGTGTTTAGCGGTCTAGGTGCTGGCTCTTTCATATGTCGTTTTCAGTTGACCATGTGAGTCGACGTGTAGATGCCATGTGTAGTCACGATATTGGTATCGGTAGGCATATGTACATGAGACACTGGAATGTTTGTATCGCAGTCTTCGGAGCACGTAATTAGTATCGATAGTGTTCCCTGAAGCATTACCACAGTAATTTTCCAGGTCAAGTCTCATCATCCAAGTGCTCTCACGCATGCAAAGATAACTTGAAGCTGTGCAATACCAGCTCCCAAGCAGATGCCAGTGGTTCCATTGTGTGGTTGACGCGGGGCATAATGCGGGGTGCTTGAGAGAGTTGAGCTGCGTAAGCCACATGTGTAAGTGCTTGAAATGCATCATGGAGATCCCTGGCATGCATCGTAATACTTGGGGCTGGAGCTGGGAGCTGGGAGCTGGAAATGTGGCCGTGCACTAATTGCAGCGCCTCTGGCCCTCTAAGCACCAAGTCAACTCCAACCGCCGACCCCGCCATCGCCATCCAGTCCGCCCAGCCAATTCAAGCTGCCTAAGTAGTCTGGATTCAACATTGCAGACGGGTTGGCATTGGTCACTCTTGGTTGACTCAACCGTCTCGACGTATCGTACTTGCTTCGCCCCTGACCTCGGTATTGCGCCCGTCACCGATCATGTCGGAGGCTCCCATTGGTATGGCCTGCTTACTCCCTCCGCCTGGTGTCGCACAGCCCTAATCATGACACCTCGCAGTTCTCGACGGCGGAACGGGTTTCCTCAAAGTCGGATACGCCGCCCAAAATTTCCCGGAGTTTCAGTACCCGTCCATCGTCGGCCGACCCATCCTGCGATCCGAAGAGAAGGGCAGCGACAATGACGTAGTAATAAAGGATATCATGTGCGGTGAAGAGGCCGCCGCCGCCAGAACCATGCTCCAAATCAGCTATCCGATGGAGAACGGCATTGTCAAGAAGTGGGATGACATGCAGCACCTGTGGGATTATACTTTCTTCGAGAAGATGCAGGTTGATCCGACAGGGCGCAAGATTCTCCTTACCGAGCCGCCAATGAACCCGCTCAAGAACAGGGAACAGATGTGCGAGGTCATGTTCGATCGATATGGCTTCGGCGGAGTATACGTGGCTATTCAGGCAGTGCTGGCTCTCTATGCACAAGGTACGTAAACCGAGCTACTGGCAAGGCGGCAAAAAACAGCGAGCCAGGGATCTAACTCGCGCGATTGCAGGCTTGAGTTCTGGAGTGGTCGTCGACTCTGGTGATGGTGTGACACATATCGTCCCCGTCTACGAATCGGTCGTGCTCAACCACTTGACGCGGCGTCTGGATGTGGCCGGCCGAGATGTCACTCGCAACCTGATCGCTTTGCTCCTACGACGCGGCTACGCCCTGAACCGAACCGCCGACTTTGAAACCGTGCGCCAGATCAAAGAGAAGCTCTGCTACGTATCCTACGACCTGGAGCTGGACAAGCGTCTTAGTGAAGACACAACAGTTCTCGTCGAGAGCTATACTCTACCCGACGGCCGTGTCATTCGGGTGGGCAGTGAACGCTTCGAAGCGCCAGAGTGCCTCTTCCAACCACATCTTGTTGATTGCGAACAGCCTGGAATTGCCGAGTTCCTGTTCAACACCATCCAGGCTGCCGACGTCGATGTGCGCTCATCGCTGTTCAAGGCCATTGTTCTCTCAGGCGGAAGCAGCATGTACCCCGGTCTGCCGAGCAGACTAGAGAAGGAATTGAAGCAATTGTGGCTCACACGGGTTCTGGGCGGCAACCCAGAGCGCCTCAGCAAGTTCAAGGTCAGGATAGAGGACCCGCCTAGGCGAAGACACATGGTTTTCTTGGGTGGTGCAGTGTTGGCCAACATCATGGCTGACAAGGAGAGCATGTGGATCACGAAACAGGAGTGGGAGGAGGAAGGCACCAGGGTACTGGAGAAGTTGGGCCCGCGATAGAGCAATTAGTGCTAGAGACAGATGGTGAGCAAGTCGAGGTAGAAGCAAGCATCTTTTCCCATGGAGTTTGCGGCATCGTCAATGGAAAAGCATCAAGACCCATCGGTACCGGATATAAGTTCTATTATCTGGTTAAATCGAATCGAATATATGCCTCACTCGAAATTACGTCCACCAATGCTGGAGCTTCATTGCCCCTGAGCAGCTTTACGCCACATTTACTTGCGCACTAGCCACACATCTGGACTGGCCCAACCTCGTCTCACTTGTCAACCTCGACTCATATTTTGTGAGTAGTTCCATCGAATCAACAATTGTCCCGGCCTTGATTATATACTACTCAGTGTTTCTTCATCTCGCTGAGGTTTCTAGTCGCGGTGCTTGTGTCTCGCTTGTTGCTCGATTTGACCGCAGCAGCGGTGGTGACCCAGGCGTAACACGGCGAGAAAGATTAAACGCATCAGCCAAATCCTGCTCGTCGCAGTCCGCACCAACAGCCAAGCTCCATCAAGTCTTCCGAGACATCAGAAGTTATACCTACCAGTTTCCATGGCTCGTTAGTACACCCTCCAATGAGATAGCAGCGATCCGGGCCACTCGGACTGTTTCATTTCCCCTCCCCGGCTATCTACCGGCTTGCCTTCCGGGCCCATCGCCGCTCATCAAAATGACCCTCACAAACCCACCGTCGGGAGCCTCTGGTCCAGGATCTGCATCGGCACGAAACCAGGGACTAAAAAGAAGCGTCCAGGCTGCGTTTGAAGGTACACCAAGCGCCGGTTCTGATTAGAGAACGATATTGGGGGCCAAGTGGCCTTCACATAACACCCTGCTTCCCTTTCATTCTCAGCTCTCTTCCTCACCCCACACCCTTCACCCTCTCAATAGTTGAGAAGGCCGGTCGCTGTGATGGATGATCACTCACTCATCTCATACCCACTCACTTGCTACCAAGACTGGCCCCTTGCACCTAGGCGTATCTTCCCTTGCGAACCTCTTGTGCCTTCCCATGCATCATCCCGTCGCTGTTAGCTCTCTACTCGTCCAATATCGAGCTGAATACAAGCTGACGATACTTCCTAGATACAGACCGCGGCCATAGTGAGCGCTACCAGTCCAAAGTCAGAGTTGTGGACAAGTACAAGGTGGTTGGCTTTATTAGCAGCGGAACTTATGGACGAGTTTACAAGGCCTTGGGCCGCCAAGGCCAACCTGGCGAGTTTGCCATCAAGAAATTCAAGCCCGACAAGGAGGGCGAGCAGATTCAATATACTGGCATCTCTCAATCAGCGATACGAGAGATGGCTCTCTGCTCCGAACTCAATAACCCAAACGTCATTCGCCTAGTAGAGATCATTCTCGAGGACAAGTGCATATTCATGGTGTTCGAATACGCGGAGCATGACCTACTTCAAATCATACATCACCACACACAAAATCCGCGACATCCCATCCCACCGGCCACAGTCAAGAGTATCATGTTCCAGCTACTCAACGGCTGTTTATATCTCCACAATAACTGGGTACTCCATCGTGATTTGAAGCCCGCCAACATCATGGTCACATCGGCAGGCCGGGTAAAGATAGGCGATCTTGGCCTAGCAAGACTCTTCCACAAGCCACTTCATTCCTTGTTCAGTGGCGACAAGGTTGTTGTGACAATATGGTATCGCGCACCGGAGCTTTTGTTGGGAAGTCGGCATTACACACCTGCCATTGATATGTGGGCTGTTGGTTGTATCATGGCTGAACTACTGTCTCTCAGGCCGATCTTCAAAGGGGAGGAGGCCAAGATGGACTCTAAGAAGACAGTTCCCTTTCAGAGGAATCAAATGCAGAAGATTGTTGATATCATGGGTTTACCGACGAAGGAACAGTGGCCCTTCTTAACTAGCATGCCCGAATATTCCGCTTTGAACAGTTTGCAGCCACCAATGCTGCATCCTCATTCACACCACCACCACCACAATAACAACAAAGCCAATTCGACTTCTCACCTCGAGAAATGGTACTACAGCACTATTGGCGCACATTCATCTACATCTTCTCCAAGCTCCAACAATAGCTTGTCGTCCTTGGGAGCAGAAGGATACAAGCTGCTATCGGGCCTGCTTACATACGACCCAGAGAAGCGGCTTACTGCTCAGCAAGCACTGCATCATCCTTTCTTCAGCACGGGGGATAAAGTGAGCAATAACTGCTTCGAAGGCCTCAAAACATCGTACCCTATGCGCAGAGTCAGCCAGGACGATAACGATATCAGAACCTCCTCGTTACCAGGAACCAAGCGAAGCGGTTTACCAGACGATACACTCATGCGGCCGGCAAAAAGGGTCAAAGAGGTTTAGAGAAGCGTCCGTCATGTATTAGGAACAATATCTGGCCCGGTCTGCTGAGGTTGCCACAGGAAACTATGGACCGACGTCAGAGCGCTAGGTAAATCGGTTACGGGCTTGCTTTACGACATATGGTGTCTCCGACACAAGGCACGACTGACTGCATAGCTGGTCGTTACCATTCTATGACGCATTCAGGTCAAGTCAATCAAATCAAGATGAATACTTCGCTATAAGTTGGCACTATATAAACGTAATCAAGAACAATAAGGCATACAGAATCTCTCAACGCCAGGCCATGCACAGCATCAGTCGATTGCATGCCCAAGACGAGTTGAAGTCTGACTTTGGAGAGCTAATACACATACTGGACCCCTGATTAGTAAAGCCCATCAAGATTTCGTCGAGCCGAGACGTACCTTGAAATACGGGTTTTCCATGTCGGTTTCGTCGAGGAAAGCTCTCTCGTAACCCCGAGTGTTTGGGTCCACCCCATCACCACCACCTTCTATGATCGCCCTACGTTTCTTGTTCCGGGACCACAAGAGGATCCAGATACCAACCAGGCAGAGAACCTGAACTGCGATGCAGAAGAACATCATACCAACTCCTAGATTGTAGACTGGTGCCTGATTGGACTTGAAAAAGAAGGGGCCAACGAAATTACCTAAGCAGTAACCTATTAGTAGCATCGCATTGGTGGTGATCTTCTTGGTATGACCCGCAGTGTTGGCGGTCGCGACGGCCATTGATAGAGTCCACGTGGCTGTGTAGGTGAAGGAGATCCAAAGGCAAACGAGCCTGCCATACGGCTTGGTGTCATCAATTAGCCAGAGGCCACATACGCCGGCCAAGAAAGGCGCAAGACAGACAAGCATAACCGTAAGCCGCGAATTCTTGATACGGGAGGCGAAGAAGCTGGCACTTGTTAAAATATGCGTTCAAGAGAGTTCTTAAATAGACCCACCAAGCCAGCGGACAGGCAACAAGCTGAACAGCCCCCGAAGGCATCTGGATCAACGTCGTCTGTAGCGTTGAAAAACCCATTCCCTTGATGATCAAGCCTTGAAACTACCAAAAGTTAACACGAACACTTCGTGGTAGGTAAACAGGCAATCGGCTTACCGTTGTCAGACCTCCGTTGGGTGAGTTACTGGTAACGGCAAAGAGGAAAAGCAGCCACGTCTTTGGGTCCAGCATCGCTTCGACAAATTGCTTCAACTTGAAGTGCTTGTTCTCAATACCTGTGTTGTTCGCCTTCACACGATCAACAGCTAGAGCCCGTTCGTGTTCCGTGAGGAAATTGGCTTTCAGCGGGGATCCCGGCAACAGAAATACAAGAACAACACCCCATGCAGCTGTGATCGCTCCCCAAATCAGGAATATCAACCTCCAGCTATCGAGAGACGACTGAATATGACCAATACCAAAACTTGAAATGCCAGAGATCACGTATCCTAAACCAGCGGAGCCGATCCAAATACCCATGCGAAGTGGCTGCTCTTCTCGCGAGTAGTACCTGTGAGGAGTTTAGCTGGCCATGAGTAGTTTCTTGGCGCCAGCAAGCAAGCTTACATAGCAAAAAGCAGCATCGTTCCTGGATTGATGGAAGCCTCGAAGACTCCAAGGAACGTCCGAACTGCGGCAAGACCACTGAAACTGGCTACCGCCGCGTGGCACATCAATATGACGCCCCAGAGGATAACCTGAAATGGTCAACAAGTGGAATACCTAGTCGGCCTGGGGTGAACTTACAGTGCCGGCCATGAAGTAATTGATTGGCAGCTTTTGCAGCATCATATTTGTGGGGAACTCCCATGCTAGATAGCCAAGATAGAAAATGGCACTGACCCAGGAATACTCATTACCCTTGAGGTCCAGATCAGTTTGGAGATTAAAGACAGCTGCATAGCCGAGCGTGGTCTTGTCGATTGACTGGAGAGCATAGGTGATGCATAGCAGAGGCATCAGGCGTAGGTCAATCTTCCACAGTAGAGAATTTGCAGCTTTCCTGTCGACTCGCTCAGCCTCGGCCTCGTGGACCAAGTCCAGAGCAGCCTTGGCTGGCTCATCGGATGCCATTTTGATATCCATCTGTGACTTATCCATAGCTGATGTCGCTGCAGCTATTACGTACAATGTTCTACAGAAAGGTCATAGTCGGCATGATCGCGGCGCCTTGGGTGGCCAGCCCATATACTCGCCACTTATCAGAACCCTCGGCGTGTCGGGATTATCCATCGAATGGTTCGCCATGGTCTCTACCGTCTTCCGATGGCGAGAGTCTCGATATTGACTGTGGTCGTTATCGTGTTGGGGCTTGGCTTCAGGAAAGTTCAGCCCCTGTCACTTTCCCGCGGGCGCTAGGGATAGTGGAATGCGCTGATCCGATAGCCAAAGCTCCAGTCCCTAGCGACTTTTCACGATCCACACAGTACCAACTTCAGATCTCGCGAGAAGACCGCTTCTTGTCCAGCTTCACTGGCCTCGCTCAATATGCAGGCCGCTTCGCCAGCACTGCAATCATCGCAAGCCTCGAAGGAGCGACCGTATCGCTCCCACCTGTTCCCGGCTTGTCTTGCGTGCCGCCGCAGAAAGTCACGATGCAGCGGCCAGGCAGCTTCGGCCTTGTGTATTATGTGTCGCGCTCATGGCACCGAGTGCATTTTCCCAGGCTCAAGCGAGCAAATCGTAGCTCGGCCGGCACGGGCAACTTCAAGTAATACTGCGCGGAGGAGGCCGGGCTCGACCAGACCAGGCCTGCTCACGCCGACCTCTCATATATCGAATGCGGGTAGCTCTCAAAACACGGGCTCGGGTGAGACCAGCCCCCCTGCAAGCAACTCCTGGCAAGAGGTGCAGGCTGGTGAGCCGAGCTCGAGGCCTACACCTCTATCCGTCGACGATGCAGAACAAGAGAATCCCCATATTGTTGGTCCAGTCAACACCAGCGACAGCCAAGTGCTGGCTGACTACCTTTCCGTCATTAGCAATAATAATGGCGGAGTTCGCATGGTTCGCCCCTTACCAGGCAGTCGATCTAAGCCTGTGCTATTCTCTACCGTCGCGAAGCGACCGCTTGGAATGGACGTGAGCTCCAATCCTTCTCGTGAGAAGCTTCAGATAATTGAGAAACTACTTGAGCCATATCTTGATCAGCTCATACACCTGTAAGCGCGTTGTGACGTAGCCAGTCTCGCTCAAAAGTAGCCCGCGCTGACAACTGACGCAGCTACTTCGAGAAGATCGATATCTGCTTACCTTTGCTTGACGTACAGTCCTTCAAACAACAATACCGGAACGCCAAAGACAAGATTTCCCCGGCTCTTCTATCGTGCCTCCTAGCCCACACCCTTGTGCACTGGTCGTTTGACCCCTTCCTGTATGACCAACGGCGGCCCGATATCCGTTTCATCTGGAATCTGGCCAACGAAGCTTTGTATTCAGAACTCCACCTATCACCAGGTATATCAACGGTGGTAGCAATCATACTGAATATTGGGGGACGCCCAACCACCTCGCTTGTTGGGAATGGTGTTCAGTTGGGTGCTGCTGTCTCGTTGGCACACTCTCTAGGCCTTAATCGTAACCCACTTCCTTGGGATATCCCCGATGCCGAGAAGGTTCTACGTATGAAGATCTGGTGGTCACTCCTCTTGCACGATAAATGGTGAGTTTGCCAGAATTGGACGTACCTTTTCGTTTTGCTTGGGCTTAAGAACTTCTCACTGCAGGTCCAGCCTGGCCTATGGCACTCCATCACATATACAGAGAGCGCAGTACGACGTGCCTGCACCAAGTGTAGATTATCTGCAGTACCAGAGTGTCACGCAGGCCTCGATCGAGGCAGCCCCTGTCTTTGTTGCCTTGTTCGGACTTACCGAGGTACTTGATGTCTACCTCCAACATCTTTACCACGTCGTTGAAGCCCAAGGCAACTACCTGGGAAACCTAGAATATAAGCTCAATCACTGGATCGAGTCTCTGGAGCCTAATGTCCGTAGAATTGTCACGCGCGGTACTCATCTGGGTTCACCTGGCGCCGCCAACTTACGGCTGTCCTATCTTTCAGCCCAGCTCCTTTTACGAAGGCTTGAACTAGAAAATGACCGAGATACTGAGGCTCTGGATCCTGATATGCTCGACAATAGATATATGCAGGTTAGGAGAACCGCAGAGGAGATTGTTTTACTGGTTCAGGAGCTGCAAGTGGAGCAACTTGGTGACTTCTGGCTGCCAGTAACGGCCTTCGTGTTCCCCTCAACCACAACCTTCCTTTTACGCTGTGCTCTCGAGACAGAAAATAGTCAGCAGGGGCTAGCCAACAGCAGCTCGTTGCGACTTGCATGGGATCTCATTGTCGCACTGCGCGATCATCGCGACAAGAGTGGATGGGATCTCGGAGACATATGTCTGTCACAGCATGCCGAGGTTGTTGAAAAGCTCATGGGATATTCTCACGTTGTGGACGGCGAATCTAGTACTCCTCTGCCAGACTTTCCACAACTAACCGTTCCGGATGCTTCCTTCATTGATCAACTCTTCCCAAGTATATGGGATACTTTACGGGATACTTGAAAACTTTCAGGTCGGTCGTAAAATTGTATAAGGGCCTTTAATAGCTACGATACTTGGTTTGATGACTTTGTAAATGCATCTTATGATATGTATTAACACATCCCTTGTCCGCGCCTTTTCTTTCGAGGCGCCCACACTGGGGTATCAATGTTATCCGCCTAGCTAGTCCCACATATGACAGTAAAGGTAGCGATTAATTTGACTCCTTGTTTTTCCTTGTTTTTGAATAGAACTCACATGAATCCCTCTCAGGTTACTCACAGGGCAAGTGTATCTTATGATACTCGTGCTATGGATCGGAGTCTTGCGTTTCGCGCGGACACTGTGCCCTATCAGTCGGCAGTCGGTTCGACTCCACTACAATCGACCAGTACGCTACGGAACCTGCTGCCCTAGGGGCCTCCGTTATCTCGACAGTTTGAAAGACCTACCTCTAGATTTGACGCTCCGATTGGCCCAATGGATCGCAGGTTATATTCCCACGACTGGGCTCTGGTTTGTGTGACGAAACAGATTACTGTCTGGGACAAGCCTGCAGCTCAAAATATGCGCCTGGGCAATACAACCCAGAATCAATCAATCGACTGGTCAAGAGTACTAGCCTAATCTACAGCTGCAATGGCTGCTCATCCATATCAAGATCTCGATATTGACGACAGAGTCAAAAGAGTTTTGGCCAGGACCCCACTGATTGATGGCCACAATGACTTGCCTCAACAGCCGCGAGCGTGCTTCCATGGAAAGATTCATAATAACGAGAAGTTCGATTTGGCGAAAGGTTTTCAGCGAGGAATGACAGATATCCCGAGGTTGCGGGAAGGTAATGAGCCGTTATATATAATGAGCTTCACATTGCTAACGTGTTTCCCTTTAGGAGCTGTTGGCGGTCAGTTCTGGTCTGTCTGCGTGCCATGTCTACGATCCGCAGAGAACTTCTCTACCCCTGAATATTCGGACATGGCACGAGACGCGATAGAGCAGATCGATCTGACATTGAGGCTGGTGGAGTCATATCCCGAGACATTCCAGCTGGTCAGCGAGCCCGATGAGGTCGAGCAAGTGTATGCATCCGGTAAGATAGCATGTTCAATTGGTATTGAAGGGTATGTATGCGTCCCTTCTTACATGCTGCACGTTGGTTGTTCTAATTTCGCGGTTTCACCCAGACTACATATGGCAGGGAACAGTATTGGAATCATCCGGGCATTCTACAGACTTGGAGTACGATATGTACGTATCCAAGAGGTATTCCCGCATGGCATGCCGCTAAAAAAAAAAGTAGTGTACATTGACCCATGTGTGCAATAATGCATTCGCCGATAGTTCGACCTCGAAGGTAGGCCCGGTTCATGGTGGCCTATCTAAGCTTGGTCGCTCAGCTGTGGTTGAGATGAATCGGTTGGGTGAGTGCTGAAGATTGTCAACGACAGGCGGTCGTTAACCTCCGCTTTAGGCATGATTATTGATCTTTCTCACGTTTCGGAGGATTGCGCTCGTCAAGTCTTAGATATGACCAGAGCACCTGTCATGTTTTCGCATTCAAATGCGAAGAGCATGTTCGATTGCGCCAGGAACGTGCCGGACGATATCCTCGATAGAGTGCCGGTGAATGGCGGGATTGTTATGGTGACTTTCGTCCCGGAGCGTACGTACCTTCTTGGGTCCTTTCTTGCCTCTTTGAGCTTCTTTCTGAACTTGATAGCAATGCCTTGAGGGTTGCATACCCCTGATACCTGTTTCATAACCCCCAGAACCTATCCGTAAGAGTAATTACTAACTCTAATTTGATGTAGATGTTACGACACGGCGGCGGGATGCAACCCTTGATATGGTGCTAGACCACCTTTTCTATATTGCAGATCGCATCGGGTGGGACCACGTTGGTCTGGGCTCCGATTTCGATGGCATTGCTTCTGTCATCAAGGACCTAGAGGACGTAAAGTGCTACCCACGCTTATTGAAAGCCATCCTCAATAGAGGTGCTACGGAAGAGCAATTGGCCAAGGTGGCCGGTCAGAACATCTTACGGGTATGGAGAGGCGTGGCAAAGGTCAGAGATCAGATGAAGGCAGAAGGCGTCTTGCCTGTTGAAGATGTTTGGGAGGACCGGACGTGGTGGAGATACGACGGCTACTATCAGATGCCAGATCCAGACCCCGAAGACAAGTTGGGCTTGGATTGGTATGGACTTCCGCCTCCTGAAGAAGGACTATACTTGGAAAATGAAGGTGAAAAGCATTAGTCCCCTTCCTCCATACTACTAACCAGGTGTCTCATCTGGAGGAGATGCGGCAACAGTGCCAAGGATAGCTTAACAAAAACGTATCAATGAAGATGATGTTTTTTTTTTCCTTGATAAGATTCAAGAGTCGCCGAAGATTGATAACATATAATCAATACAAGATGACGTTCTTTATTTGCAGGTGCTACGGTGAACCCGAACTCAACAAGCTCCTCTTCACGGCAACAATGAGCAACAATGAACTTAGAATATCCGGGTTGCAATTGAAGTTTCTACAAAAAATCATGTAATTTAAATTGTTCCTCCTACTACTAGTATTCATGGCATGGAGTTCATTACTTACAGCTGGTGCGAGCCCTCCGCGTTGACGCCTTGCATGTGTTTGAGAGAAAACAACCAGAGATTACGTGTGCGACGAGGTCCCAACAGGGATTACCTAGCATACATGCAAGCTACCCAAAACCCCGTCAGCCTGAGTCAAGCCATACAGTAAATCAACCGGACAAGTTCATCGGATGGTACGTACCGAAAAAAGGGCACAGTGGGCAGATCTGCCGGTTTCCCGCGGGGAAGATGCTGAGCTCGAAAAGTGGACCATACATTACTATCCTGCCTATCATTTTCCGTGGACAAGTCATCTGCATTGGGTCTTGATCGCCAACCAAGTAAAGAGGGGATGGCTAGGTACTAGAATGCTAGAAGGATCATAAGAAACAAAGACATGAGCATCAAACTTGGCCCACATTCATTCAACTCAATTGATTCGTGATCCAAGAGTAGACTTCTTGATACTCCCATTATGGCTCCGGGCGTTATTGATGATCAGCCAGGTGATAACTTACCACAATCTTCGAAATCTGACATTGCTCCGGCTCTGTATCAAGATGTTGATGAGGAGGCACTTCGTCAAAAGACCGAGAAACATCTCCTTTACTATGGAACCAGTTTCAACAAGGACGTCATCTGCGGTGCCAAGGGCCTCTACGTCTATACAGCATCCGGCCACAAAGTTCTAGATTGGACTTCAGGACAAATGTCGTGCCTTCTTGGTCACGGCCATCCCGAGATCGTCAAAGCCATTGCGGACCATGCAGCCAACCTTGATCACCTATTTTCCGGCATGGTATCACCTCCAGTTATTTCTCTTGCCGAGAGACTCTGCAACCTTCTCCCAGCTGGGCTTGACAAGGCATTCTTCCTCTCCACAGGCGGCGAGAGCAACGAGGCCGCTATCAAGATGGCCAAAGTCTTCACTGGCAAGTTTGAGATCGTGGGACTTGGTGCAAGCTGGCACGGTGTGACCGCGCAAGCACTGGGTACACAATACCATTTTGGCAGAAAGGGGCAAGGACCGTTGATGCCTGGAATGCATATGTTGCCTCAGCCAAACGCATATCGATCAGTCTTTCGAAAGCCCGATGGCTCATACGACTGGGAAACTGAACTGGAATATGGGTGGAGGATGATCGACATGGCTTCGTGCGGATCACTTGCTGCCTGCATTGTAGAGCCAATTCAATCATCCGCAGGCATGCATGTTCTACCAGCCGGGTACCTCAAGGCGCTGAAGAAGCATTGTGAGCAAAGAGGCATGCTTCTGATTGTCGATGAGGCCCAAACCGGCGTCGGAAGATGTGGCGATTTAATGGCTATCATTCATGATGATGTCGTCCCCGATATCCTGACTCTCAGCAAGACTCTGGGCAACGGCCTTCCACTCAGCGCAGTTGTAACCCGTGCCGAGGTAGAGACAGTGTGCAAGGAAAGAGACTACTGCTTTTATACTACACACATCAACGACCCCCTCCCGGCATCAGTAGGCGACAAGGTGCTAGAGATCGTGGTTCGGGACAATCTAGTCAGGCAGTCGAAAGAACTAGGGAGCATACTACATGCCGGTCTCAAGAAGCTAGAGAGTAGGTATGGATGTATTGGGGATGTGCGTGGACGTGGTCTGATGGCGGGTGTTGAGATCGTCGCCGATCGCAAAACGAAACAACCTGATCTTGAGGTTGCCAAGAAAATCGGCGATAAAGCCTACGAGTTGGGTGTTTGGGCAAATCTGAGTAGTCATCCGAGCTTCGGTGGCACTTTCAGAATAGCGCCCCCTATCACCATCAGCAAAGACCAGCTGGAGCATGGACTCCAAGTTTTGGAAGAGGCGTTCGCCTCGACACCTGGCAGTCAGCCGCTTTACTAGAGAACGGCGTGACGACACCCGTTTGCAACTTTTAGATCTTAGAAATTGACTAGGTTCTTCTCAAGTCCTTGAGTAATAATTTGAGAAGCCGATGCAGTCTCTTCACATTCACGCTAGTCACACCACTTCAGAGTTTGGCAAAAAGTCACTCGGAATCAAGCCGCCTACTTAACTTGAATAAAATGATTTTTTCGTCCAATAAGAACTGAATACCTCGCTGCAAACCGCATGTGGCAGCGCTTGCATGATCCTCGTCTGCCAGTTCTACACATTATGACTTCACAAACGTTTTGCTCGAGGCCAAACTTTCAATCATCTCTAAAGGATTAGCTCCCATCCTCTTGTTCAGAGCGCTTTATTTCTTGTGCTCATAGTCAACGTCAGACTCATTTGGTTTTCGTTTCGGAAGCTGCTCCTGTGAGCTAGATGTGACAAGAAGGCGAAGTCCTTTCAATGATTCGGTCGCATCAATGTAATTTCTCAGACCATCTTCCTCTACTTTGGACCATACCACAGCTCGCTGAAAGGTGGTCCAGACATTTCTTGCACTCCTTCATGTCTTGTACCCTATGTACGAGTGCTAGTTATTACACTCAAAACACTGGGAATAGTATGTGTTTTGAGGTTACAAAAGTGACTCTTTGAGATTCTCTTTTTCAGGAAAACTAACAGGAACTTCCTGTCTGGGGTAGCCAAGGGTTCGGGTGGGAGCTACCAGAGATCATCCCAGTAATATTCGATCGTTACCACATCAAAGCACAGAGCAAACATGTGTTACGAAGCGCTACCTATTCCCGAGCCATGACTCAGGACCACGATGTTGCATTGGCGGGGATAAGGTGTTCGTTTTGTCTCTAGCAGCCTTAACGGTGGAGGTTCCCCGAAGCACCTTGAGACTAATTTACGTGGGCCTTGATATCACAACTATAGACGAGACTAGATTTCCTGGCTCATCTCTTCCATGGCAAGATTCCCAAGGGAAAAAAATGCCGGCTTCAAGTTGTAGAAACAGTAGGCACGGGTACAGGTAGTTGTGTAATGACTGAGTTGTCGATAATTTTGCTTTGTGTAGGGAGGTATGTTGGAAATGGTCAAATTTCCCTGGGTTTTGGCCTTACATCATCTTCTGTCTCTGCATGACTAGAAGCTTCAAGCCCGGCTATAGTGTCGAGAAAAGAAGTTCGAAACGTCATATCTCGTCGAAAGAGATGCGGCCTACTGCCGCTCGTTCTCTCGCCCATTCCTCGCTCACTAAGCAACATGCACAGTCTGCAGCCACACTTCGGTAGAAGGATTTTCGGCAATGTAATCAGCCTTTGCCGTCCATGGCAGTAGCCACAATCTTGCTCTGCGGGTGTATTCTAGAAGTAAGAAAATCCCGCAACAGTTTTAGCGGCCTACCTAGTTATGTGAAAACGCGATCCTCCGAATGCGGTCTGTCAGGATATCAGGAAACAGTGGGGTGTTACTGACTCTCTTTGAAATCTAGGCCTGAAATCTCTGAGGCAGACTCCTTTCGTTAGGGTTAAAAAATCTCCGAACTGATCTACCGACAGAACCGGCGTCGAGGAGCGGCTTCATAATTTTTCTGGGGATCCGGCTCTATGTACCGGGCCTGATTGGCGGGCCGAGTCATACTTCGGCCATGTGGGCCCGTCGCCGGTAAAACCTGACGCTCGGCGCTGTCAGGTACGCCCGTCAAGAGCGAAATAAAGTTCAGGGACCAACGCTCTCCCGCATACCTAGCCGCTCCCGCCGCCCACATGGCGGTGGATTACCCCTGAGTCGCTCCAATCGGATAGGGAGGTGACAAGTGCCTATCCGATTGTCACGACACACGTCAGGGCCGCCGCCCTCAAGCTGCCCTATACCCCGTCTTGTCCGATAGTTCCCCGGAAGAGCATCCCGATGGGCATATATAGAAGTCCATGTTCGACGATGGAAAAGGTCTTCTTGCCAATCCAACAACAAGTCATTCCCTAGACTCCTCACAGATTCGTTCGAGTTGAACTCACAGTCCTTTCTATTCTCATACATAGATTTCCTCTTTTCGCCCAGGCGGTCGACCTATACATAACACTCAATCCTTTGATATACCCATCTCGAACAATCCTTCAAAAAGAACCAATCAAGATGCTTTTCAACACTCTTTCCATCCTGGCTACTGCTGCAGCCTCCGCTTCCGCAGCTGCCATCTCATCTGGTGCCCACCAGCGCCGTGATTACGGCGTTTCCATCACTCCTCATGACAGCTTTTCATCTTCCATTGGTGTGCTAGGCTGCAAGATCAACACAAACCGGGTTGCTTACTGGCCATCCTTTCCCAGCTGTGACAGCATCTGCGTCAAGGTCAGCGCCAACGGCCGATCCGTGCACCTCTTGAAGATCGACCAATCCGGCGGCGCATACGATATCTCTTACGATGCTTGGAACTACCTCTCGACGGGTGAGGGTGCCGAAGCCGACCCCACGATGGGTGGTGGTATTCCCGCCACTTACGAGGACGTAGACATGTCCGAGTGTGCGCATCTCATCACGGAGCCCGAGGGCCGTCTCGCCTTTTCCGCAGCCAACTCCATGAACTTTGTTTCAAGCTGCTCGTCAGACACTTGGGTTGGCCAGAATTTTGCCATGTACAACATCGCCGACTCGGCATGCACATGGGGTTACGATGAGGTCTGCACATACCCAGACCTTGCAATCACCAACCAGCCGAGCTGCCCACACCAGCTTGGATCCCAAGTTGCCCTTACCACGTGCCCTGTCTACAACATCGCCTACGGTACTGGTCTGTTGACGCTAGCTCTTTAAATGGCATTTAAAGAAATACTGGGTTTAGCGAAAATAAATAGATAGACAAATAAAAGCATGCGATAGAATAGATTTCATGTTCTTACATCTGAGCTCAATTATATCTTCTTGCCCCATTTTCCAAATAAGATTGATCAGGTTATGCCAACGGATGACTGTCCCATTGACTTATAGGATGTTCAACTTGTACGTATCCTTCTCTCGTATCAATCCTGCAAATTTCGACCTCACGGAAGTTGGGACAATATGGCTGATGGCAGTAGTCTAAATCGTTCTAACTCAATCCACTCAGCTTGTCTTGAAGTATGATCACTCTACTTCAAATAACCTGCAGCAGGAAAACATCCTAGCCAAGCTAACACTATCGTCTTAGGATAGCTATCGATAATATAGACTGAGAAGCCTTTGCAATCATGTTGATGATTATTTACTCGTCAATTCGCGGATGATTCTCTCAATCACTTCTGTTATCAAGAAGATAAGCGAGACAGTACAGAGCTTATGTAGGTTTTGTATAAGGTAGCAGTAGCACTGCCAGATCGAGAATCGCCGCTGCAAACATCATTGAGCAGATATTTCGATATTTGCGATCAACCCGATGGACTATTGACTTCGCTCTAAATGGGCTGCTCGTTAAGTGGATTTGTGTGTAGTTGAAAGATTGTGAGCCCTGGCCATATCTGGAATATGCCCGATTGGCCTCTAGCTCGGCTGGAGGCTCAGCGAGGTTAAGGGCGGGGGGAGCCTCTATTCCCTGTCAGTGAATGTTTACGAAAGGTGCATGGATGATCTGATTCTGCGCCGCGAAAGGCCATTTAGAAAGTTGTGTTCCCTGAGTTGGGTGATTGCGCTCCTGTTGTGCCGCATCCAACAAATTCGAGCGCTATTTATTAGCCAAAAATCTCGTACGCCGTTACACGCACCCCAAGGACGATATATGTGCCTGCACCTATCCGCGGAAAGGACAGTATGTTGCACCACGTCTTCATTTGGGCACATTTGTCCATTTTGATTGCTTCGCTTATCGCGGGTGCACGTGCTACTGATCACGGTGATTGCATTGTCAACACGCCACATAGCCGCATCATCGGCCATCGGAGTGGTATTCAATCAGAAGTCTGTGAATTCCTTGGTATACCGTATGCCGCCGCTCCAGTGCAGGATCTGCGATTCGCGCCACCCGAAGCGAGAAATTTAACTGCAGACTTCGTCGCTAATACATGGGTGAGTGGTTATCACGATAGTAGAGCCTGCTTACGAGCTTCCAAGCTGATTATCTCTCGTTCACTTGTTACTCAGGGCGCCGATTGTCCTCAAAACCCCGCGTCACTCTTCGCATACCCCAATGCCACATCTCAGTATAGTCAACTTTTCACCAGCTTTGTAAGCACAACGGCGACCAATCATACGCAAAGTGAAGATTGTTTGAAACTCAACATTTGGATCAAGGCGGATGCGCTAAAGCTGAATGCCAGTCATCCTGTGCTCATGTGGATTCACGGAGGACGACATAGCTCTGGCACTTCGAATACACCATTTTATAACGGCGCAAACTTCGCCGCATTTAAGAATGCTGCTTTCGTCACCTTTAACTTTCGCATGAACATTTTTGGTTTTCCAGGAGCTCCCGAAGCAACGCAAAATGTCGGCCTCCTGGACCATTACGCCGCTGTGCAGTGGGTCCACGACAATATCAAGTATTTTGGTGCCAGCCCAGCCCGCATGTCCCTCTTCGGACAGTCGTCCGGTGCTGCAGCGGTAGGCAATTGGGCGTACGCGTTCAAGGAGAAGCCATTGGTAGCAGGAATTGCATCGCATTCGGGAAATCAGTTCTCGTTTCCGACTAATTCCCTTGAGCTGGCTGCGAGCAATTGGTATAACGTATCGGGCACATTGGGCTGTGGCACGTCTGGAACTACTCTCGAGTGCATGCGATCTTCAAATATCACCTTCCAGAAGATCCTCAATGCAGTGAAGAAGGTACCGACCGTTCCTACGAACTCACCGGCCCGCTCCCAGCCTCAGTTCCAGGTGACACAGGACAACAAGACGTGGTTCTCGACAGAGGAATACATTTCGCGCGTCAAATCTGGCAATCTGGCTGACATTCCGTATTTACAAATCCACGGTAATCATGAATCTGGATTCTACAGGATCTCTGCCTTGGCACAGGGCAACACTCTTACCGAGGAGGCCTGGGAGGAATTCGAGCTAGAGACATTTACCTGTGCTGCAGCAGCTGAAGCCTACTATCGAACTGAGCAGGGCATACCTAATTACAGGTCTCGTTATATGGCAGATTGGGAAAACACGCGTCTATATGATCCCCCCTCGAGTGGCGCCTATCATGGCGTTGAGATCTATATGGTCACGGGCAATTCGGGTCTTGTCAGCGGCATTATACCTGTGGAGGCTCAGACTGATCTCACCACAAGCGTGAGTGATCGTTGGTGGTGGTTTGCGAATGATGCAGCGAACGGACTAGCTGATGCGTTCGGATGGCCACGTTATGATGCCAGTGCGGAAACCCTCGGCTTGATCGGCACTGGAAATACTTCCAGGATCGAGTTCGTTGATCCATCTTTGTACGATAGTCAATGTCCCGAAATTGATCTAGACTACTGGGACAGCGCGATCCCCGCTTAAGACAGGTACAAACAGTATATAACACGTGTAGACGTCGAAAGGAATAAGCGGATGTGCCCGGCTAATTTTGTTAACGTATGTATGGTTCACCATTTTGGTATCGGTAATTCTGTTCCCGACGATGTAAAAGCGACGAATTTGAAGATGATCGTACTTGGGTCGAGCGGTCTTCTCTTATGCTTAGCAAGTTATACAAGCCCGGAATGCCAATTTGGCTAACCGCGATAGCGTTTCGGGGTGCAGACGAATGTCTTGCTGGATCCGAGATTAAGTAGTATTTTCGTTGCAGAGTTTCAGTAGCCTGGGTTTTGAACGAAAAGTTACGAGGGCACATCAATTTCAAGTCAGCTTTTATTTACCGTACGAGTTGCCTCTGCGCTACTTCTTGATCCCGGCACCTTCTCTCAAGAGTTTAAGTGTCAAGTCGGCTTTCTCCTTTATATCTCTTAATGGCTCTATGGGGGAAAGCTCATATTCTCGACCCAGGGCCATCACAAAACGTGGCTCTCCGTAGGCCGTGACGTTCTCCAGCGGATTGCCTGCAAACGCAGCTAGATCGGCTGCGAAACCAGCTTCCAACCGTACTGTTTCTCTTTCCAGCCCACAGACCTCGGCCGCAGCTTCTGTTGATGCTGCAATTATCTCACGAGAAGTGTATCCAACATCCGCCAAAACTGTCAAGCCGTCCGCATACCGCTCGAAGCGGCAGAGCCCAATGCCGGAGTCGGTACCTGTAACCAACCTGATGCCAATTTCGCGCATCTTTCTAAGGTTATCGACAATGGCAGGGCGTTCATCCCAAGGGCAAAAGTAGCACTGCGAAATGCAGGCCGTGTTCATCGTGGGACAAACAGCAATGTTCCCGTCAACGAACTTCTGCGCCACAACAGGGTCGAATTCGGCTTTGCTGTCCGGGTTGATCCACGCGCAGTGTTCAATGCGGTCAAAATGAGCGTCGGCGGCTCGGTCAATACCTTGCGTGCGTGGTGATAGAGAGCCCGTGTTTAGTGGCTTCGTCACGGATCGCAGCCATCTTGTCAGGCGAGAACCTAGCCTGGCGTGGATGCGATCCTGCCGTCATAAAGCTACCCGTCGACATGACTTTAATCAAGTCAGCTCCCTCTTGTGCACGCTTGCGAACCTCAGCGCGGACAACCCCTACTCCTTCGCATACTCCCCCCCATAAGTGCCGCGTGGCCACCTGGCACAGTCAATGGTGCATTAGCACATTGAATGCGAGGCCCTGCCAGTTTGCCCCTAGAAATCTGATCACGGATAGACGCTGTGGTCAAGCCACGAGATCCCAGGTCGCGGCAGCTGGTCACACCGGCATCCAGAAGCTTCGATGCGTTTCTGGCTATAAGACGTAGCAAAGCATCATCTTCGAGATTTATCGCTGTGCTCGTAGACACGTCAGACGGGTCCATTTGCAGATGAACCTAAGAGCCACCGATCAGCTTCACCTCCCTTTACGATAAATAGTACGTCTTGAAGACGTGAGCAGTGTCTCACATGGCAGTCGAAGAGTCCCGGTATCAGGGTCCCATCTCCAAAATGTTTTACGGTCGCAGACTTGAGACTGTCCTGAAGTCTAGCCCACTGCCCTACCTACACGATCCTCCGGCCTTCGATAACGACCACACCATCTGATATCAGATCATCCTTGCTGTTTGGCAGCACGCGATCGGCGCGAATTACGACAGTCATTACCTTCACACTTTCGAGTAGCGTAAAACTAATTATGTTGTTATATGCAAACTACAACAGCATATATCTCTTATCGGATGTGGGTAGAGTAAACTAACTTCGATGCAAGCAAACATGGGCGGAACACGGGCCGGCTACTGATATTGGGCCAAGCTTGATTATGGCTGTTTATCTCCACGTCATTGTGAATGTCGTGAGATATGTGAGATTCACCAGGGGTATAAGCTGGCTTGCCTACCATCTAATAATGGCGCGTTTGACTGAGCGTCCGCCATGGTGGCGGCTCGCTGTCCTTCGCGGAACAGAGAGTGACAGGCTACATCGTTGCAGAATCGTCAACTTCATGCGATACGTCAAGACAGCACATGCTGCCACAGACCATGGCGTCATTGGCTAAGTCTGGCCGTTATTCAATACTGCCAACCCGTTTGGTGTAAGCTATTATAACACAAGTTTCGAAATAACGGTCACCAAGCATCGCGAGCACCTCGCGCCGGGCCATGGTTGTGAATGTGGAGCCGGCTAGGGCAAAGCGATTCAACCTCAGTGGCTACAATGTATCTCAACTGTTGCGACTTTGGCGGAGTTATGATCATATCCAAGAGGCTTGGGAGCCGCACTGCACTCAATTAAGCACTGCCAGGAGTAAGAATTATCGACTGCCGTTCCAAATTATTGGGATAAAGTGGGCCCTTGTTTGCTGAAATAGCTTGTCGCATATAAATGAAGCGCTAAAACGCTAATGTAATATCATGGAAACAAGGCTAAGAGCCCTGTCAGCGTCTAGCATGCCAAGCCAGAAAATGACCACCCGATAATGGGGCGACTCGCCATGATGGCCTTTCTCCAGACTCCCATGAGGAATGAGTAACTGGTACCTCAGTTGCAGAAAGGATCTAGATGAAACTTTGATCAAATTTGGGTCAATTGTTGGTGGTCTAAACACAACTACGCAAGCTATGCTAGGCTCAGGCCACTGCTGCCATTCCAGGGTTCGGAGTGGCTACTACCTCCCAGCTCATGCGGATACATTGACTGCAATAGCTCCAGGGGATGGTGGATTCAGTCAATGATGGAAGAAACGGCCGGCAATCTTCCCACCAACCGAAATGCCCGCTGAAGACTGGAGCTCAGTGCCAAGATATAACAGTGCAAGCAACTCCTCCCTTTACATCTTTCTCTAGTATCTACTCATTCCTCGATCATCACATTTCATTCTCTTCCTTCGTGGCAGGCCCCACTACTTTTCTTGCGGCTCCATATCCGTTCATTGACCAACTCCAACACTCACTTCAACAATGTATTCCCGTGTAGCACTTGGCAGCCTGATGCTGTCGGCCGCCGCTACGGCCACAGCCTCCTCCATGTTCGCGAAGCGTGACTCCTGGGGTCCCGCTGTCAGTCTGGGTCCATCCAAGCAAGAGATTATCAGCACGACCACGACTGTCTATCCTGGAAAGATGCCGTCTGATCAGCCCGGATACCTGTTTGTGTGGTTGGGAATCTCCAACGGAACTGGCGACCTGATCCAAAGCATTATTGGATCTTATCCGGCCGGTCAAAGTGAATGCAGCGGCACTGATGCTGATGATGCATGGTAGGTATCCTCGATTTGAACTTGAGGAGGAATGTAGACTAAGTTATCATTAAGGTGCATCTCCTCTGAGGTTTACGGAAACACTGATGCCGGTGTTCCTAACCAATGGGTCGGCGATCTGACCACTGCGGATGTGAACTATGAGAATGGCATCTTGCTCAACTACACACTTATTGACAAGGAGACATATCTTTGGCAACAGTAGGTCTCCTGTACGATGTGATGATACTCAGGTGTTGATGATGATGATAGGACCATGTCGGACGCAGTGACCGGAACCCTTCTGTCCACCTTCAACAAGACCTCGGGACCCATGTTGGGCTGGGGTACTGCGATTGAGTGCCAAGACTACAATGGCGTTGCATGCACTGGCACCATCTCGGAACAGACCTGGGTCAACTCGACCATTATCTTGGAGAGTGCTGACTCCACCTTCATCGACACGCTTACTGCTTCCTCAGGTGCTACATACACTGATATGCTGACGGAGGACGATGGAAAGACTTGGACTTTTGCCAAACTCACCATTCCGTAAGTAACTTCCAGGGGTTTTCACTCTTTCTATAGCCTGTTCTAGGAGTTATCGCTGTCTGACAGTGTTTCTGCTCTCGAAACATGGGCTTCAACTTTCAATGTTCGCCAAGCACACTTGAAGAGGCAATTGCTGACTCCAGGTGCTCTAGTGCAATGACGACTCAAGACGACGATGATGTCTCATCTTCGTCCTCCGTGGCTGCGGCTGCGGCTGCATCTACCACGAAGAAGTCTGCCGCTGCCGCTGCCAAGACATCTTCTGCCTCCAAATCGAAGACGACCTCTCACGCAGGTACTTTCACGACGTCAATTGCTTCCGCACCCACGGCCGGCAACAGCGCAAAGGCAGGCACCGCACTCGGCGGATTCGGTGGCTCCAGTAAGTTATCCCTTACATCCAAGCTCACATATCAAGATTCCTCTCGCTCGGATGTAAGTTGAGACCTAAATAACTTACGATTCTACAGTTGCTCCGACAGCGTCTAGCCGAGCTGGACAACACACTGGAACCTCTGGACGAGCCACTCCTACTGGTTCTTTCGGAGGTAACAGAGGTGGACGGTGGTTTGGTGGGCTATAAATTTGCTCAGCCTTAGCGAGAGACTTGATTGTAGGGTATCTTGATAATCTTGTCAATTTTGAGCCGCTATTTTATTGTACATACTTATATTTCGAGCACCATGACGGAACTTGGATCTTGGTGTCGCCTATCTTTGGGCATTACCTCTCAATTCCCACAGGATTTGTTGAAATGGCCGTCGACAGCCTAGTTCTCAGCACGTTTTTTGCATATTCTTCTGTGGTACGACATGAACGATTCAATTAATCGTTCTTCCAACGCTGCGCAAATCCCATTAGTCTTGCACAGCTTTTTCAATTTGAGAAAAACCTATACGGTGATTTAGCCTTAAAGCAACAGGAACCTATTACCGAGGACTCCAGCTGATCATCAATTTCTCTTGCGAATCGGAAGTTGCTTTTACTCACTTGCTTCAACGCTCGGAGGCCGTGTTTTCATATACTCTCAACCAGATGGAGAGTCAAGGTCGCAAAGAGATTCTTGAGTTCTGCGCTGACGGTACTCTTCCAGTGCAACGTGTAGACCACCTGGGTATCTTACGGCGACTCTTGATTTGATAATTCACGTTGCATCTCTGCCACAATTTTGGTACCCGTGCCGCAATGCCACGGTAGTGTCCCAAATTTGAGTCACCTCTATTGGTCCGCCTCCCACTTTATCTATAGTTTCTTGTGGTATAATATAGTCTACTGTTCGACAATACTAATTGTGCATCATTGTCCAATTACTCGTTTGCTCGCTCTAGCGCCGCCGACGCAGAAGACTAGCATATTGTTCGAGGTTGGAAAATACTGAGCTTCGCCCCGTAATAGCGGCAGACGTTTTCTAACAGGCGGCTGATTCTAGCGTACATGTTGCCTGTAAACACCAGACTCCAACGCCAAGGCCCCTTCTATAGCCGGTGACCCCATTAACCTTGCATTTTACAGTTCTGTACGTTATAGCACTGACAAGGACATTATGCAATTTCGAGGCGTATTTGTGTAAGAAGAGAACTTAAACGTGCCTTGCTGCAGTCTACCGGCTTATCGTATGACGGTTGCTTACTTGGCGAATCCTGCAGGAATCCTTCGGGTTCAACTATGGAACGTTACCCTTACTATCAACGCGACCAGCACGACTTTAGGGCCTTACGGGCTCTGCGGACCAGCGTCCGTCCGTCGGCTAGTGGAGAAGGGCCTGTGCCTGTAGTGCATCAAGAGGTGCGGGGCGGGCGATAGAAGCACAATGGGTGCATACCTAGGAGGTATGATGAGCGTGCTCGACAAAGTAAGTAAGGCGTCATTGGTATAGGCCTCTTTTATTCAAAGTTCTAGCATCTGGCCGTTGCTCCTTTTCGTCTCGAAATATTGTTATCCATGTCTCCCATGCTCTGCAGTTGAATTTCGACCATGGGGGATATTCAAGAACCTGTCCTTGATGGGCAGATCAGCGGTGGTACTAATGGGACCATTGACGGAGAGTTTAGCGGGCGGCACCCGGACGACCTCTTCGTCAGTGATGGGACGCAATCCTCTGATGTGGCTGCAGCCAAGCTGGGTGGCCCCAATGCGGCGGCGACAAGCTCTCCAACTCCAGCGCCGAAAGATGTGGCGCCTATAGCCATTATTGGCATGGCATGCCGTCTCTCGGGGAATGTAAGCAGTGCCGAAGAGCTCTGGCAGTTGTGCTCCCGGGCACGTAGCGGCTGGTCGCCAATCCCTAAAGAAAGATGGAGCCAGCAAGGCTATTTCCATCCCAATGCCTCCAGGACCGGCACTTACAACGTCGAGGGCGGGCACTTTCTCCAGGAAGATGTCGGCCTGTTCGACGCCCCCTTTTTCAACATCTCAGCGCAAGAGGCCAGATCCATTGACCCTCAACAACGACTTCTACTTGAGTGCACCTATGAGGCTTTCGAGAATGCAGGAATTCCCAAGGAGACAGTGGTTGGACAGAATGTCGGTGTGTTTGTGGGAGGCTCCTTCTCCGACTACAGTCTGTTCTGTCTCCGAGATGCGGACACTGTACCAGCATATGAAGCCACTGGCACTGCTCAATCAGTCCTGTCGAATCGCCTGTCATATTATTTTGACCTTAAAGGGCCGAGCGTCACGGTGGACACGGCATGCTCCTCGACCCTTTCTGCTCTACATCTTGCATGCCAGAGCTTGAGGTCTGGGGAGTCCAGCCAAGCGGTCGTGGGCGGCAGTCATTTGAACCTGGTCCCCGAGATATTTATTTCAATGTCCAATTCAAGGTACTTGCTCCAGATGCCTTGATTTCGGATCTAGTACTTACAGATGGAGGCTTCTCTCACAAGCAGGAAAATCGTTTTCATTTGATGACAGAGCATCAGGCTTCGGCCGTGGAGAGGGAATTGGCTGCATAGTCTTGAAGAATTTAGATGATGCAATTGCGGATGGAGACCGCATTCGAGCAGTCATTCGCAGCACCGGTAGTAAGTTAATTTCCATCTTAGTGTCTGTTCCTTGGAAAGTCTTTTGAAAGGTGAAATTTCCTACTTGTGCACCTCTTTAAGGAAAGAAGGAAAGAGATATAAAAGAAAATAAAAAAAAGAAGACAAGAAAGAAAACAAAACAAAAAGAACAAGAAAAACTCCTACAACTATTCAAACGTATCCAAAGAGGAAATTCCTAATTTAGATGCTATAGTGAATCAAGACGGCAGAACCCAAGGAATCTCAATGCCAAATGGTGCTGCTCAGGCCGAGCTGATACGTTCCGTATATGAGTCGGCTGGTCTGGATGTCAATGACACGGGCTACGTGGAGGCACACGGGACTGGCACCAAAGTCGGAGACCCCATAGAAGCCGCAGCCCTGAACTCTGTGTTTGGAAAGGGCCGCTCAGTCAAGGACCCTCTTTACATAGGCTCTATCAAGTCCAACATTGGACATGCGGAGGGCTCGAGTGGTATTGTTGCTGTTATAAAAACAGCACTCATGCTCGAAAAGGGGTTCATTCTCCCAAACATCAACTTCAAAAAGCCCAACGAAGCGATACCTCTTGCTGAATGGAATATGAAGGCAAGTCAGCTATCGAATCAGTATCTTGATCACAGTGAATCCCATTCTTACCCAGTGATAGGTTCCTAAGACTCAAGTCCCGTGGCCGAGGAAAAAGCGGCTGGCGAGTGTCAATAACTTTGGGTTTGGTGGGACTAATTGCCATGTTGTGCTGGAAGGTCCGCCCAAACCATCGAAATCAGATCGTGTCAGCGCCCAGAAGCCGAACGGTGTCGTAGGGGCTCCTGCAATACTCACATCAAAGCTTGGAATTGCAAGTCACAAAATTCGATTTCTGTTCGTACTCTCAGCAAACAGTGAGAAATCAGTGACGGCGCAAATGAAGGGCCTTCAAATGTACCTGGAACAACGACCTGAAACCCTCGAGCTCTCCGTTATGGGCAAACTGGCATATACACTTTGCCAGCGTCGGTCGTTCCTCACATGGAAAGTTACTATATCTGCGGCAACTTCATCGGAATTAATCCATAAACTCTCAAGCCCAGATCTTCGGCCAGTCTCGGCTTTCCATCCACCGAAGATAGCATTCGTGTTCACTGGCCAGGGCGCTCAGTGGCATGCTATGGGCCGCGAATTGATGAGTGTGTACCCGATATTCGCCTCGGTCATCAAGATGGCAGATGAGTATTTGGAGAGTCTCGGGTCTGGCTGGTCTTTGACAGGTGCTTTCATCACTTTTACCCCGCAAAGATTACTTTTGCTAACCTTGAACTAGATGAACTATCTAAAGACGCGGAATCCTCCCTCGTCGGCCAGGCATATATTAGTCAACCGGCTTGTACTGCCATTCAGATTGCCCTTGTTCGCTTACTTTCATCGTGGGGTATCCGTGCAGCTGGGGTTGTCGGACATTCCAGCGGCGAAATTGCTGGTGCATTCGCAGCGGGAATGTTATCACTGAAAGACTGCATGAAGATTGCCTACTATCGCGGGCTTGCGTCGGTGGACTTCAAGGCCAAGCATCCTAATCTCCGTGGCTCAATGATGGCCATAGGAGCTGGACCGGGCGACGTCCAGCCGCTGTTGAAGGGCCTCAAAACAGGACGGGTAGTCATTGCGTGCATTAACAGTCCATCGAGTATAACAGCTTCAGGCGATGAAGAGGCCATCACAGAGCTGCAAAGTCTTGTGGAAGAGAAGGGTTATTTCAACCGAAAGCTGCGGATCGACATGGCCTACCACTCTCATCACATGGAACTCGTGGCGGACGATTATCTAGCAGCGCTCAAAGACATCCAGCCTCGAAACGCTTCGGAGGCGAGGTATTTCTCGTCGGTAACAGGTCTCGAAATCAGTGCCTCAGACTTGGGAGCTTCGTATTGGGTCAAAAACTTGGTGAGCCCAGTCCAGTTCGCGCAATCACTTCGCAACATGTGCCTCGCATTCGGTAAATCTACCCCATCACGACAGGAAAACATTGTACTTGTTGAAGTGGGTCCCCATGCGGCGCTCGAGGGCCCCGTCAAACAGACATTGAAAGCAGGGGGCACAACGATGAGCAGTGCAGAATACGCGCCTACTCTAGTCCGCAACAAAGATGCCATCGAGACTATGCAGCAGTTGGGAGCGAGTTTATGCACCCGGGGACACCATGTGGATTTCGAGGCAATAAATTTCCCTCGCTCGCGAGATAAGACTATGGGCCTGCTGACCGACCTCCCGAGATATCCATGGCAACATACTACTAGATATTGGCATCAGAGCCGAATTGGTGACAACAGGCGTTTCATACGCCAATTCCCTCGAAACGACATTCTCGGTGCGCTTGCTGACGACTCAAACGACTTGGAACCGAGATGGCGTAATGTCATTCGCCTCGAAGATATGCCTTGGCTCCGAGACCATCAAATTCAGTCCAATATTGTCTTTCCAATGGCTGGATACGTGACCATGGCCATGGAAGCCGCCTTCCAGAGGGCCAACTCTCGCAATCTCAAGTTTGACAGGTATGAGTTCCGTGAGATCTCTGCGAACCGAGCGCTCTTGATTGAAGAGTCGACCGAGGTTGAAACAATGATTACATTGAGACCCTTCAATGAAGGAACCAAGAAATCCAACGATTCTTGGGATGAATTCCGCATATTCGCATGGACCGCAGACAAGGGCTGGGTCGAACATTGCCGGGGCTTGGTTGGCCTTCAAAAAGACAAGAGCTTAAACGTTGTGGATGGCCAACGCCAGCTAGAGTCAAGAAAAAGAATGATGAAGGCCAAAACCACTATGATGGAAGAGAAGTGTACCGAAGTTGTTGACATTGGCAAACTCGCATCCAATCTGAAAAGTCTGGGGGTATACTATGGCCCCGCTTTCCAAGGATTTGTGGACTGTCGAACAGTGGACCAACTCGCTGTTGCAGAGGTTGAACTGGCGGATACAGCAGCCGCGATGCCGCATCACTTCGAGCCAGAGCTCATCATGCACCCCGCGCACCTAGACCTGATCATTCAGATCTTGTGGCCACTTCTTGGTGCTGGCAGGACCGGGTGGGACAAGATCTACATGCCCTCGGGTTTCAAAAGATTAAGTATATCACCGAAGGTGACCAAGATACCAGGGAGTCGACTTCGCGTATATGGGTCTTCTCCCAAGATCTCGCCCGCAGTTGCGAAGCCCGTCGAACTTGACGTCTTTGCGACCCAGGACTCCGAGCCCGACGAGGCTCTCGTTATCCTCGAAGGCTACACAATCACTCCGGTCCATCACGATACCAATAACTATAACAATAGTAACGTGAGGGATCTATGCTACAAGATGGATTGGGAGCCAGTGAATATGAATGAGAGCGCTCTGCCTTCCGAGATCCGAGAGCTGGATATTGTCATTATCTGCGACGAAGACTTGCCAGCAAAGTTCCCCGTGTCAGCACTTCAGCGTTCTTTAGAGGCCATCACGGGCAAATTGCCTTTGACTATACCTTTCAGGCAGGTCCAGCCAGAAGCAAAGGTATATATCATGTTGCAAGAAGTGAACCAATCGTTTTTGGACAGTATCAGCCCTGAAGACTTCACACTTCTGCAGAAGCTCTCCACGACAGCCAAGGGTATCCTCTATGTCGTTCAGGGTGCCTATCAGGAGAGCGACGCACCGAACGGAAACATGGCAATCGGCCTTGCTAGAACGATTCGTGCAGAGTCCGAGCTCAAATTTGCTACTCTCGATTTGGATCGACAACGGAAGGAATCTGCGCCGGACGCCGGCAAAATCATCTTGGATGTCTTATTGTCAGTATTCAACTCGTCCTCTTCCCTAGATGACCTCGAGCTGGAGTACATGGAAAGAAATGGTACTCTGTACGTGCCGAAGGTGGTGAAGGATGATGAAATGAACAAATTCGTCCATCAGCAGCTTCGGGAGTCCGAGCCGGAGCTGCAACCCCTATCTCAGGAGGGTAGACCTCTGAAGATGACTATTGGAAACCCCGGTCTCCTGGATACGCTTCATTTTATAGATGATTACACACTTTCGACGTCACTTGCGCCAGACTACGTCGAGATTCAGGTGCAAGCCGCTGGGTTGAACTTCAAAGATGTGATGATAGCCATGGGTCATCTCGCTAATGAGCATATTGGGATTGAATGCAGTGGGGTGATCACTCAGGTGGGCAGTGCTGTTTCGGATCTTAAGGTTGGCGATCGAGTGTGTGCAATCGCTGAAGGGTCTTTCGCAAGTTTCATTCGATGCAGGGCAACAAGCGTCTCCCAAATCGACGACGGGCTGTCGTTTGAAGCAGCATCGACGATTCCGGTCATCTGGTGCACAGCCTACTATTCACTAGTCTATGTGGCTCGCCTCGAGAAAGGTGAATCAGTACTCATCCACGCTGCAGCCGGCGGTGTTGGCCAATCGGCTATCATTCTTGCTCAGATGATAGGCGCGGAAATATTTGTCACCGTCGGAAGTGAGGAGAAGAAGAACTACTTGATGACAGAGTACAAGATACCGGAGGATCGAATATTTTTCAGCCGTGACACATCGTTTGCGGGCCAAATCCAGGATGCCACAAAGGGCCGCGGAGTGGACGTGGTCCTGAACTCGCTGGCGGGCGATGCCTTGCTTGCCACTTGGCAATGTCTCGCACACTTTGGTCGCTTCGTCGAAATTGGCAAACGTGACATTGTGACGAACACAAGGCTTGAGATGGCCACTTTTGCCAAGAATGTCACATTCAGTTCCGTTGATCTCGTCGTTGTTCTGTCGGAACGGCCTTTGCTCATGAAACGGCTGTTGTCGGACGTGTTTGGTTTACTTCGGAAGGGTATCGTGAAACCTATCACTCCATTGTCGGTGTATTCGATATCTGACGTTGAGACTGGATTCCGTTCTCTGCAAAGCGGGAAAAACTTGGGCAAAATCGCCATCACATTCGGGAAAGAAGACCAGGTCAAGGTAAGTTTCGGTTACAACCTTTTCTAGTAGAATTTTGGGATGTGTATTGATGATATCTTACAGGCTGTGCCGGCCAAACTTTCGGATACCTTATTGCACGCAGATGCGACGTATCTGATTATCGGAGGTACCGGAGGTCTTGGGAGGAGTATCGCTAGGTGGATGGCGCGGAAAGGAGCCAAGCACATCATCCTCGCATCGCGATCGTCACAAGTGTCTAATAGTGTTCAAACGCTGATCGATAATCTTGCTGGTGAAGGCACTGAAGTCCTGGTCCGTCAATGCGACGTAGCAAAGGCAGAGGATGTCACGCAGCTCGTATCAAAATCCACTGGTTTGCCGCCTATCAGAGGAGTTATCCATAGTGCGATGGTACTCAACGTGAGTAAATTTGTATGTCATATCGAGTTTCCTTTGCTAATGAACCCACTCAAGGATATTTTGTTCGAGAAGATGAGCTTTGATAATTACAACAATGTAGTCCAGCCCAAAGTGGCCGGCGCTTGGAATCTGCATAATAGCCTATCAGAGCACGAACTCGACTTCTTCATTATGCTTTCCTCGGCAGCTGGTATAATTGGAAATAAAGGCCAAGCAGCGTACTCTGCCGCCAATACCTTCATGAATGCCTTTGCACAATACCGAGCGCGCCAAGGCCTTCCGGCGACCGCTATAGACCTCGCTGCTGTGAGCGACGTAGGCTATCTGGCCGAGAATACAGAGAGGAAAGACCTAGTTATGGGATCTATGGGTAGTGAAGGTGTTACTGAGGTCGAGCTTCATGCCTTGATCGCTGCAGCTATCAGCAATAAGACATCAGCTTCTTGCTACAACCACTGTATCACCGGCCTGGACATCTTGCCTGGATCTCAGATGCCTTCTTGGATGCTTGATGCCAAATTCGCATCTATACGTCCCAAGCTCGACGTAAATGTGAAATCTACGAGCAAAGTGTCGCTCAGGCAATCGCTCAAGCAAGCAAGCACTGTGGAGGAAGCAGAGACATTGGTTTATGACGGCCTTGTGGACAAAGTATCTACCATACTCATGATCGCCAAAGATGAGATCGACGGGCGGCAACCGATTGCGACGTACGGCCTCGATTCTCTCGTGGCGGTCGAGATTAGAAATTGGATCACGAGAGAGACAGATGCTAACCTACAGGTCTTGGAGCTACTTTCAAGTGGCTCTCTCATGACGCTGTCACAAAGCATCGTGAAGAAGTCGGCTTTGGTGGATCCTAAACTGTTCAGCGAAAGTTCTGAAAGCAACTCTGGCTGATGCAACATGGCAGGGTGAATGGCAATAGTTTAAGTAGTAACCGCGTTCGCACGAGCCTCGAGAGGCACCTTTGTCCTCGTCACCACTGACCACTTTCAATCTATCACATTCTGGGCGTGCTTGTACTATCCCGAAAAGCTCCATCATGTCTTGCTGTAGAGGTTTGCGTCGCATTCGTGGGAAGTCACGCTTCGAAGTAAAGAAATCTGGCTTGATAGTGCTACGATGTATATCTCGTCCACTCCTCGTCGGTACTGTAAAGCTGCACCAATTTTTCCTCCAGAGTCACTGTAACTTCCCAGCTGCCATCGCTAAGAACTGGTAGGATAATGCTCATACCTTCACCTGTCACGCCATATGCAAGCCTCATCCTCTCGTATTTCCCAACAACGGGATCCCAGTCCAAGGTGCTATGCTCAAAGCTCTTGTATGAGGTGGAGCCAAATGCCGTATTTGGTTGTTCGAGCTTGAGGTTGATTTTCAGTTGCCCGGGCGTCTCGAGGCTCTTGGCGACAGCGATGAAATTGTTGACGTGTGCTGCATCTACCTGCCTCACGCCGGCTCGAATGGTCGCGGCGGCAATGCTGAGACCGTCCGGACCGAGCAGTTCATTTACGGGCAGCTCCACCTTGGTCATAAGAACAGCATTTCCAATGTATTGCGGTGATAGAGGTGGATCAAGCAATCGTCTGAACTCTACCGGGAACGCGAATCTTGCAATGTCGTTGTCTGAGATGAGTTTGGTTAGATAACGGCCTCTGGCATGAGTCCTCCAACAAAGAGCATTCACTGCATCATGAGTGGTAATCCAGCCCTCTTGGGGCGAAGAAGCAGTTTTCAATGCTTTCAATGCATGTACGGGGATCCGGAAGCTCGTCGTGACAACGTTTTCTGAATTCAGAAATCTTGGTGTCCCATGTACAATGCTGTAGGCAGCTAATTTATCAATATCCGCGTCTCCTTTGCAATGCGCGAGTGCCGAGCGATCGAGGCAAATAGGATCTAGGTGTACGGCCGGCACAGGGTAACGACAGTTTCGGGCAAGAGCCTCTATGACCCGAGTTATCCCATGGCCGTCCATTGTCGTATGATTTATTGATATAACGAGCAGGAGCCCCCCCTGAATAAGATTGGCTTGGAATCGAGATGAATGCCACTCATTTTCTGGGTCTGCGAGGGTCGGAACAGATGATAGGAGGTCAGCAGGGAGCATCGCCTCGGGGTAGTTGTTCTTTTGAAGGTCAGAGAACCTCATGTCCACATCCTTGACGCGGAGTAAAGCGTGCCCATTCTTCACGGTCCAGCCCGTGGGCGTGTATCCCATCTGACCCGCCAGGATTGGGATCTCGTTGATGGTCCTCTCAAGTCCCGACTTTAAGGCCAGGACAGCCTCCTCACGCCCATGATCCGGCCGAGAGAAAATCAATATCCTCCTAGAATAGATCGGCGGGGTAACCTGGTCGACGGGAGAGAACTTGACGTCGAAGGAGGGGCCCGAAATCTTGAAATCAACGACCCCGTCCATAGTTTCGGAGAGGTTGAGAAAAGTGTTCCACGAGGGAAGGTATTGCCAACAACGAAATGAGAGGGGACGCCATAAAGCGAGGACCCGATCCTCCTTCTGATAAGCAGGGCGAGGCGCTAGCGCTAATCCTGTAAAGTACAATGTAGGAATCTGGCAGCCAAAGTTCAATTGGATTCCGTAGTGGTCAATACATATTTATACTCCTCATAAACTGGGAAAGAACATATATTCTAACCATTCAAGCCATTTGTCGAGTTCTACTCGATTTATACACATGCGAGGGCCCTTGGCCTATTCATGAATAGTAACGTAACATCGTGACCGAGACGTGCCTTAACTAGCTCTCTTCCTCTATTTCATTCCAAAAGCTTCTGAGCCGATCCGACAGCTCTTTCACGGTGACCGATTCTCGGGGCACCATGTGGCCCATTCCGTGATCAAACATTTCCGCAGTGTTGCTGTCACAGACGCTATACAATGCCATGGAACCAACAAGATACGGATCAGAGGCTCCGACTACATGAAAAGTTGGGATTGTAATAAGTTCTCCCACCTCATCCGATAGAAGCAATGTACTTTTTCCTTCTGTTGAAAGAGGTGGCCATCCGTGAAAGAAGACAGCACACTGAAAAGAGCTCCCCGAGAGCCCTTCTGCCTGGCGCCTCTTGAGGTCGTCTACGATGAGCGTTGCCGCCACGGTCGCGCCTTCGGAATATCCAATGAGGCCGTAAAACGGGCCATGTTCCTTGACTGTACGATAGAGGTCGTCTAGCATCCTTTGGACATCCTCCCGCAGAGGCGCGCTGTCGTCGCCAAGGAATTCTCGCATTGCCTCTTCGGGCGTACCATCGTGCTCAAAATCACGAAGGCCGTTCAAGATAGACAGAGGCTCGACGCCTGCTTCATACTTGAAGAAACGAAGGTGAGGCGGTGTTCCAAACCAGAACGCGATGTCTTCTGGTGGGCTCTCCTCAATAATTCCCTGTGTGAAATGAAAGCTTGCACTTTTGTCTGACTCAAGCTCGTTCACAATAGGGCCTCAAAAATGTCAGTAGGAACTGCGCAATTCGCATTGGCTAAATACCTAGTTGAATGCTCATCGTCTGTAGAGAAGGGAAAAGTCAGCTCAGTCATCCACGGCGGCTTTCAATCTTTAATTACTTGAGCATTGGTCAGAGCTCCTGGGAGGCATAGGAATTTCCTCATCTCTACGGTATTAACCGGATGCTTTCACGGCAACGTGTGGCCTCAACTAAGGAAATAGACAATATCACAAAGTTTGTGACCTAGTGCTAGAAGATGTGCAGAAACGACTTTCAAGGGCCCAAGAGCAGCTGCCATACTGTACTGCGATAGTGACACTAAAGCCGCGCTCTCAATCCCTCACGGCAGCGCTAGTAAGGGGGTGCTCCCCTGTCCAAAGCGCTAGCTGCACTATGCTCAACACTACCGTGTATATATACGCACTATTGTAACAACAGCATTCCGCAATGGCCATAACATGACCTAGAGCAAAATGAGCAAGTCAGACAATCGGATACCCTCCTTCACTGTATATTGCCTTATATACACTGTATTCGAGTATTTGGCTTCATAGTCGTTCCGACTGGTTAGCCCGGTAAACGTTTACGCTACATAATTACCGATACTCACATCAGCTTCTACTCGTGCTTGCGCGCCGGGAGCAAAATGGAGCAGGCAACAGACGCCTCATCGGCAACCTTGCCAGTGTTCACCGAGACATCGGGTCTGTGTATGATCCCACCGTCACGGTTGGATTCGAGAACCGACAAAGAAATTATCTCAGCACTTCTTCAGTTCCAGCCAGTCACTTCAGAAAAGAATCTATGGACATTTTGGGACACGGGGTTCTGGGGTATGCGACCATATGTGAGGCGAAACATCATCGGATGGGTACGGCGGCTTGGGCCCGAGTGGACGGTTCGAGTCTTGGACCACGTTGAAGGGTCACCGCTGAATGTTGAGGCATATCTTGAATCCAATGAATTTCATGATGCCTTCATTAGCAGGACTATGACGGGCCCCTACATAGGTGCGCATAGCGGAGACGTTGTGCGCCTGCCACTCTTATATCACTATGGAGGCGTCTGGATGGACGCTGGAACTATGCTCTTCAGAGATATGGACAGTATCTGCTGGAAAGCACTCGAGGATCCTAATGAGCCATACGAGATTGCCGGGTTCGCTCCCGGGACCGAGCCGGGCAACGACGTGATCATGAATGGCTTCATTGCAGCAAGGAAGGGTAATGGGTTTGTCAGGCGTTGGCATGACGTCTATCTGGAGATCTGGAAAGGGCAAACAGATTGCCTTGGATTACAGAGTCACCCGCTTCTACGACAGGTCAAGAAGGTCGAGGTCCCCAAGGACATGCAGATAAAGTTTGGGATTGACAACTCGTTGATGAACGACTACGTCGCCCACGTCCTGGCCTTCAAAAGAGTTCGAATGCTGCATGATCCATCTGACGGGTTCCACGGGCCGGGCTACTGGGAGCAACACGCATACGTACTACCAGTTCAGGAGACCTTTCTCGCTCAGATATTATGCGGATTTGATGGCCAGCGTCAATTCGATCTCTTCTCATTGCCACGGGAAGACGTCGAGCCCGATGCTCGCGATGCTTCTGCAGAGAAGCTAGTTCAGGAGCTTCTGGCCTGTGCATCGACCATGAAGCTTTCGCACGGCCTCAAGAACAACGAACTCGTCCACCTATCCAAAATTTGGGATCGGCCAGAGCATGCGGATGCGGACATCGCGCCAGGAACTTATGCGGCATATCTGAGATGGGGTAGTGTAAATCTAGAGCAAACACGGATTCTATCGCCGCTCCCTGTCAAGTGCAGTGGTCCGGTTTTGGAGGCCAGCGTGTTGCAAGTAGTCGAATAGTCCGAACAGGCCGGATAGTCTTCAACACGAGAAATCACCCACGCACTCCCGCCGTAATTCCCACTGCTAATGACACGTACTGGCAAATACTACGTGGAGGCCTACTTCGCAATCAAGCAGCCGAAGCCCTGTGCGAGAAGATACTAACCATGCAGACGACGGCGTTTCAGCCATTTGCTTATCAGTAAGATCCACGATGTTTGTATCCCGATCGTTCCATATGAGCATTACCCAAGATTAGCATACCGTAGCGCTAGAGAATGGTCCCAACTGTGAATTGGGTGGGTCTTTCGGCCCTCAGGTCCCTTGACACAGCAGATAAGCTCGCCGCGACTCGCTGTAGATGCATTAGAATGATGGTCCATACGGTAAATACAGCTTCACACGTCACACTACGTTACTTCACCCCGCGCAGGATTGCCGAAGGATCTCTAGTGGGTAAACAATACGGATAGCGCCCTGGATCATGCTGGGGGCTCACTAGAATCGAGAGCGGTCAATACGTTGCAGCTATCTGTACACAGGGTTCCTCCACTTTATCCATGGAGTTTCACTACAGGCCTTGTAATGCCCTCTCAGTTGCTGGCAGGCCTCACAATGAAGCTGACGTGATTCTAGAACGAGCTATGCATATTATCTCGTGCATGAACATAACTGTCACAAGGATGCTTTGGAACTTTTAGATCATCCTACGCGTATAGAGATACAAGAGGTAGCATAGTACCGTACGTTAAGTCGCTTCGTGGAGCTACACGCACGTCCCTGCCAATAGCCCACTCCCCAAGCTAGGTTTAGCAATGTCGGACTCCAAATATCTCTTGAACAGAGATGCAAGGGAATCAGCCAGGTCTGCCGCAATCTAGACATTGATACAGTTCTCCGTGACTTATTCGAAGGCCACAGGTTAATTGAACAGCACGAATGGCTCAAAGCTCTGCTGGGCTGCACTGTTCATCCTGCGATATCAACTAGCAAGCCGGTCCTGCGCATCGCCGATGTAGCCACAGGCACCGCGATATGGCTTCTTGATTTGGCGCAGACACTACCGCCCGATGCGCAATTGTACGGCTTTGACATATCCGCTGCGCAGTTCCCGGCCCCTGAAGCTCGCCCTTCGAATGTCTCCCTCCATGAACACAATGTTACGGAACCATTTCCTGAAGAGTATCAAGGGTCTTTCGATATAGTTGCCGTGAGACTCATTACTGCAGGACTTCGAGGAGACGACTGGGACGCGGCCGTGAGGAATGTGAGCTCGTTACTGAGTATGTATCTGCCGTAACCTTTTCAGAAATTAGAGATAACTGACAAAACTGCAGAGCCCGGGGGTTACCTGCAATGGATCGAACCTGTGCATTCTAGCCTTCAAGTCTTCAACTCAAAGATTGGCGCCCCCAACTCCGCGACTCGCGAGGCAGTTGGTTATTTCCTCGAAGCATATAAAAAGACACTCTATCCCGGACCACTGCAGCTTCCTGGTCTGTGTCAGAGATATGAGCTGGAGGATATAGCACTAGAGGTTTTCCCAACAGATCATTTCCCTGACTTCGAAAAGGTCCGTAATCAAGGAAAAGCCTTCCTTTCTGGGGCCCTGACAGCCATGCTGTCATTCATAGTGAAGGACGGAACGAATGATGTGACGAAGGAACACGTTGATGATGTTATGAAGCGGTCAATGGAAGAGTTGAACGGTGGCTTATTTCTCCGTTCGGAGATGCAATTCATTGTTAGAAAGAAAACCAGCTCATGAGACTAGCCCTACCTCGCATTAAATATGACAAATTCTTGAATAAGTAAACGTTCGATAATTGAATGTTATTGTGTTGCAACTAGAGTACGAGCGCCGAGTGAGCGGAAATGGGCACACTGAGGACAGGATAGTAATTTATACCAATTTGGATGTGTCTTGGCAGGAAATAGTACTGAGTATGAAATATACATGACTATGTGTCTTTGGCGCATCTCGATCTATTTCGAAATGCCTCATAAGTTTTTCTTTCAAACTCGGCAAAAAGACCAAGACAGTCGGGATCTCCAGCGGGAAATACGTGACTGCCGAAGATTCCACTCAAGCCATTCGTCCTATCCAACCAGAAGAAGATATTCAGCAACGCCCCCCAGTGAAGAGTTCCCTTTGGTCTTCGCCCTGGTATATCCTCGAGTACAACCATACCGCCCATCGCATAGCTGACATCGGTCCCTTTGGGTAAGCCCCCATAAATGTTGTTTGTGTTCTCGTTCTCCAAAGCCTTCATGACTCCAGCTCGCACAAGGGGACTCATGTTTGGGCGGAAAAGCTCGTCCACCATGTCACTTTGTAGAAGCATACCGTCATTGGCTGTAATGCTGTGCAGAATCTTTTGATACTCAACAACGCTGGTATAGGCTCCGGACCCTCCACTGTCGCCCACTGTATTTAGTGGCCAGACGGTTTCAGGTGTCCATTCCACCGGGCCGGGCTTTACCTTTCTAATACTCACGTCTGCAAGGCGACGGTGAATGTCTGGGTATTCCTGAGGCCGAAAACAAATAGGTCCGATCCCTAATGGGGAAGCGATATGCTGTTGTATGTAACTCTCAAGCGAGCAACCGCTCACACGCTCCACCATGAAACCAGCAAAGTCGGTACCAGCTATCCTGCTTCAGCATCAAGAATATCGGAGCCAAGAATAGGGCTAACTCACTACCATACATAAAACCTTCTCCAGGTTCAAACAATAGAGGTGTGAGACACCGATCCATAAGCGGGAGAGTCAGATTGCCAAACTTAGTGTAGCTCAATCCAGAAGTGTGATCAAGAAGATTTCTGCAACGGGACGTGATGAGCATTCATTTTCTTACTATGCCCATCGAGAGTTGTACCGAAGCGTTATCTTATTGGTGGCCTTCACAAGTATAGGTGGCCCCGTGCCATTCTCAGGGGTTTTTTGGACTTCTATTTCCCTAAGTTCTGGCAGCAACCTAGTCACGTCCTCATCGAGGGTGAAGTGGCCGCGCTCCACGCACTGCAGAGCAGCTATGGCGGTCATAAGCTTTGTGCAAGACCCCATCCAGAGGACAGTATCCAGTCCGAAAGGCTGAGAGGCATCGTCATCTTTCAATGAGCGAACACCAAAAGAACCCGTGTAAGTATATGATCCTATGTTGAGGGGGAGTTAGTCACTAAAGAGCAAACGAGGACTTGAAAGCAGACGATCAGCAATCAGACTGAAACTAACCATCTGTGCTACTGGCTGCTATTACAGCACCCGGGATGATCTTTGCGTCAACGGCTGCTTCGAATATAGATTCTATGGATGACATCGTCCGTATCTGTTGCAAGGCAGCTTTCGACAACTGCTCTTTGGTCGGACGGATCAACGTAGCGTGGTGAGCCCGACAAGAGCAAAGATGCCTTCTGGCTGTCCTTGGCCAACAATCACGTCACGATTCCTGCTTACTCTGACCAAATCATTGCTCTCGAAGTCCATACGCGAATTGGACAAGGATCTTTCCCGCAGGTGGCGATCTATCAGGTACTAGGTCCATTTGCGCAGAAAGTACATCATCAGAAGGAACAGACACCGCGGGTAGCTTTACGCTATTGAGAGTGCTTGCCCGAAAGGACTGCATAGTTGGAACGGAACCATTACCCTGGAGCAAACCCCGGCAACCACATGGCTAGGTAGCTAGGGAACGTTGCCGATGGGTAGCTCTCGTACAGACCATCTGGAGCCTATAGATCAATAGTTCATATGCAAGTATTCCCCGTATAAAATACGATACAATAAGCTAACTAGGTGGGGATTGTCGGGCCCAGGACCGATAGATCCTCGCTAAGGCGCTCCCCACATTTCCATGATGTATCAGTGGTCGTCCCCGCCGAAGTAACAAGAACTACGCCGTCGATCAGCACTCTAGCCATGCATACCAAATCCTCACGTTTCGTGTAGACCATCCCGTTCTCTCGCGCCGGCGACTGCTTTATCCCACTTCTGACGTGCAGTCATCTATGTAACGTCGCATGCGGCCGCCGGCTCTTGGGGAACTACCAACGATGCATAGGCCTGTACTGTGGTATCGCGGGTGTGTGCGTATATGCTGCTGTTTAGGTGAATTGCATAGGTTTGATTAGTTGTATACTATGTAAGAATACTATGATTTCTGCATATTTGGATTAAGGAGGTTTTGCACGTCTTCAGGGAGGAGATTCTGCCATTAGTCCCCCGGACATGCCACTGAGGCGACGCCGTTACCAAGGCCGGGGCCGTCCCGGGTTGGGATACCTCTACACAATCCGCCTTCCTCGCCAATGGAATCATCAATGCCGCTTGTTTATTAACTTCTTTCCGAGGCAAGTGACTTGATCAAAACTATATATGGGATAGCTTATGTGCAAAGCATCGATACTCTGGCTGGTAAATCATCCAATAGTATAGTGATTTTGATTTTATATCCCCAATTACCACAATCTAGACCTCCCCTTACGTCGAGGTCATCCTCCGGCGAACTCTTACCTTCGCCGCCATAGGCGGCAGCCTTGCAGCGCCAGCATAGATATCCTCCGGCCTTTTCTCCAACATTTCGATATCGTAATTCATTATCATGTACCCGACAATCAACTTCAACTCGGTTGCTGCAAAGAAGCGTCCAGGGCAGGCATGCTTGCCATGACCAAAAGGGAGGAACTCGGGACTAGTAGTCGCGGCCGCCTGCCGAGCCCGCTGAACGTACTCGATGTCCTCGTCTTTCCGCTTCTCTGCAAACCGAAAAGGTTTATAGGTTTCGGCGTCGGGATAAATGCTCTCGTCCTTCGCTATATTCTTCCCAGGCGCGGCGATAATGTTCGCCTTCGGTATACGTAGCCCTGACCGAGTCGTGAAACCGTTCTTGCCAATGACAAGACGTGGCACACCGAACGTGCTGACCATATTAAGACGTAGGCTTTCGCGTATAACTGAATCGAGCTTTTCCATCTGTACCAAGGCCTTCTTGCTCCACTCGCCACCATGCTTACGTAGTACACCTGATATCTCTTCTCGCAGCTCGTCTATATACTCTTGCTTCGAGCTCATGAGATCGAAGATAGCGTGGGTAATTGTGAAGGATGTAGTATGAATGGCGCCAAAATTGAGCATCAGGACCCGCCCTGCAAGTGTGGAAGGTTCAGACATCCTTTGGTCATGGTGGGCTTTTGCCTGCGCAATAGACCATTGCAAGAAGTCATTATGGTCCGGCTCGAAGTCCTTGCTCTCTGGATTGCTTTGGTGAAGGTCGAACTCTTGCAGACGCCGGTGAATCTCTGGCATGAGAATGCTGTAGAAATCCCTCGTATGCTTCTTGGTCCCTTGTGTGTAAAAGGGGGCTACGAGAGGCTTCATAAAGGTGGGATACATTCGGAGCTTTCTGGCCTCCTGGGGCAGCGCACCCGCGTATGACATGCCAGCATCCACCAATCCGGGGTTGCGACATACGGGCAATCCTACAAAAACACGGTTTGTAACGCTACCGATAATACGTCGCATCGTGTCATAGACGACGACATCCTGAAATGAGGTTGTGTCCATTCCCCAATACTTCTCGAAACCCCATTGCGTCTCATCGACCACATCCGGTGTAAGGTTAGACAGCTGGTGAGTGAGATTGCTGGCAACGATCTTCTGATGAATAGGATCCTCAATTACGATCTGATCCACCACAGTATACTTGAACTGTAAACCATCGATCATTGGTTGGGGCATATTGAGAATACTGTCAGGTTGGTCTGCAATGTGCTGAGTCTCCGAAGCAGGAAGTAGCACGACCGTTTCGCTTCCCCCAATTGGCACCAGACATGGTCTATCTTTGTAGAGTCGGTTTACCTCGTCCGCCAAATCACGGTAATTTGTTGAATTCCGCCATCTTGCTTGTAAAAGCGGGAACCAAGCTCCCGGTTTGGTTCCGACCACTGGAAGATTCGGTAAATATGAAGGCCAAATCGCTTGCCGGATCATGTAAAGAAGGTAACCAGAAAGGAGTAGCACAGGGGCTAGGATAGACGGACGTAGGAAAATCTCGGACATCCTGAGGAACTTCTTGGCGCCGCAAGAATTGATTGTAGAGGATGACGCGTGACAGAATTGTTATGGCTTGACAAACAGCACGGCTATTATCTCGTAGGACGTTAACCCACTATGCATCGAACTAAGTGGACGATCTTCACTGCACCAAGGTAAGTAAGTTAAATGCACTAACCTTACGTTACATTGGTTGAACACAGTAGGGAAGCCTAGTCGCTTAAGAACAATTCACTTGAAGCATAACTCCAATTATTCCATAAATGATTATTGATACTTGCACTGTGCTGAACCAACATTATTGAGACACCAACGAATTGTATGTTTCATTCATAGTTATTAGATTAGTGTGCTTGATTCGTGAGATGTTATGCTTACATTCGTCATCTCCATAATTACCATTGTTGATTACCCATAGAGGGGTATAGGGTGCACCATCTTCGAAATCATCGACAACGATTCAAATGACGGCCTCACGCGTCAACTGCGTAAAGTTAAGGTGATTTTACAGTGCAATAGCTGTTCGCTAACCCCGATTTCACTTAATATATGCGACAGCCTCAATTATCGCTCGATCCAACGTCCCTTATAATAAAATATTGTGTGAATTAAGACATGTGTTTCTCTGTTCTTGCCCAGAGAAGATGCATCATGCTATGAGTGACGATCGTAGCTACCTGACGCACTCGAAATGCCCTCGAGCAAAACTGAACATTCACGATGCATCAATAGTATTCAAGGTTTGTTGTATTTCTATTCCATAGCTCTTATCCAGCACTTTACTGATGAAATGTTCGCATTGGAGTCAGCGTATATAGCCAGCTTATGAACGTAGTTTTCAATTGCAAGGAGACCCAACATCCAAAAGATAACAGACAATGTAAGATGGTTCAGTCTTGAATACAAATCTTGGAAGACTTGTGGAAGCATAACTCGCATCTTTCCAAGAACTCGACCTTCTGGTGGATACAAGAGTTGGGAAAACTCACTTCTTGCTGTTCACGGCCTCAATATCGACGCAATGTGCAGTCACTCCGTCAGTGGCGTCGCTGTTAGCTGGATCAACAACTTCCAGAACATCAGGTTTTTGAGAATTGATGCGTTTCTCTACCCACAGCATTACGGTGACCCCAAATAGACATGGCGACCCCTATTCCAATTATTGCGTATGATCCTCGCTGTTCAGAAATGAGCATATGACATTAAAGTTATGATGGAGATTCATTACCGTAAAATTGGGAGCATCATCAGCGGGCACAAAAACGGATGTCGTCTTTGCATCGGTCGGATCCAGTCCCCGGCGTGCGAGAAATCACTGTTGCATCACCGGCTCTGAGTACACCACGAAATTCAGACGCTATCGAAGACATCTTTTCGTCGTATATTTTCTCGTGGCTCTTCAATTTTCTTCAGTTCATTCAGTCGTATGTCAAAAACTTCCAAGGTGTATTTCCGATGTTGCATCAGCCAACGTTCAATGCCACAGCAACACAAGAACCCTTGTTGCAGGCAGTAGGCTGTATTAGTTTGATTTGTCATTCCCAGAACGATCAAACATTCAGCATCGCCCTGTTCAATGCTGGCCTCAAGTTGTTTGACACATACATTCGTAACTCAAAGTGTTCTCTACAACGAGAGGTGTGGGTTTTCTAAGTATATGTCCTTTACGGATATTACGCCTTCTACGGTTGCCATGAAGACCTATTCCGCGCGGCTCTTGGGGTTCACCGTAAGCTTGTCGACACTGCTAGGCAATATAAAATGATTCGGGATGGTGCTGCCGGTGGATATAGCGATGCTGGGGCGTCCCCTGGCTAAGAAGCTGCTCGCCGGTTTCTTCGTTCTTCGCCGTTGTCCCCCGATTATGCCTGGAAACGCTTCATAGAGAATGAATAACGCAAAAGGTAAGTCATTTCTTACTATGGTCATGATACTTGCAGCATAGCATTCCCTATACCTATGACAACTCACCCTGATAGTATGTGCGCTGATTTATCATATCAACATGCTATTCCGGACAGTTCTACCTTCTTACCTCGCTCTCCTCACCTTAATTATTTACTCCAGCAAAAGATACACTTCGAAATGGCTGACCTATCTCTCTAAGGGTCATGTATAGTCTGTATTATTTGGACGCTCAGGTTGCTATTTGTTGCACTGTGAGGCCGCTGCTCACTGCTATCAAAGTCAAATATGAATCTCCATGTGGGGACGATATCTGGTCTGCACCAACTGCCGATGCCTGGGCTCTTCTCACCCAGTCGCAAGATCTCTCATTCAACGAGGAAGAGGATGTAGACGCATATGGTGATCCACGGCCTGCTCACGGCGACCTTTACGAGAGCCTCATGCGACTTATGAATACTGAGCTCCCTGGTCGCCCTCTCGGACTTCTTTGGTACTTTTCCTTTGCGCCACTCATGCTTGTTGTTCATATTCAAATGATGGCTAGGGGCCTTATGGTCGCGAACTGTTTTCTCTACAGCAATAATCGATGCGAGGATACCCGGCATAATCTATCTATAATATCAGAAGGCAACAGAACCCGTGTCATGCAAGCCCTTAACACTCTCATAGATTTGATGCCTAAACCAAGCCACGCGAACAGCGACATGACGTCGGCATCTGCCATTAACCTTGTTATCTGGCACCCCGTATGGGTTGCATGGCATTATACTGCCCTCTCATTGGCGCATCAAGATGCCCTTTTGACCAGCGGTATCGTTGAGTACAGCTTACCTGGTGCTATCTCAATAACTTGGAAACTCGGAAAGCTCCGATCTAAGCAACACCGCGATGTGTACGAGGACAGAGATGCGCTCAGAGTGGCTGGAAATCTAGAGGTTCTTGGCCGATTGCTTGGCAAGTCCTCTAAAGGTGCCGTCGTTGAGGATCCTTTCACCACCTGCTCGGCTTCAAGCCTTTCATGATGGATTGAAGAGTCGTCCGGCTGGTGGATTTGGGGTCATCAAAACCCGAGACAGAGTTCTCCCTCATAATCCTTCTTACGCCAAACATATGCTCCATTTCTGCTAGGCTTGTGCTGGTTAGAATTATTTCAGCAACGAACGATGATGCTTCTGCTTCTGCTGAAAAAAAGCAGCGACCTACAAATCCCAGGAACCCGACAGTTTACGGGAAACTTGGGTATCACGAGTGGCAGCGAGGTGACATATCTTCAGTAGATGGAGGTAACCTTCTTCACTAGGATCTGGCCCCATACAGAATGGCGGCCATATTGAACGAGACACGGCAAGAAGCAGAATATAATACAACATTAGGGGTCACAGTTAAGTGTAGCGATACTTAAGAAGTGCTCAGTTAAGGCGATGCCAAATTCGCATTCTGCTACAAAGTTGCTTCAATCTACATAACGATTGCTAGTGACGTGCCCAGGGCTGCAGGAATAAGGCCAACAGAAGCCATTTCGACTATGGGTGGAATACCAGAGCCAGTGTCCCTGCCCGAATTGACATTAAGGACCAAGACGCTAGCAATTAGCACTACGTAGCGGCCTATAACTGCTTACGCCCTGCTGAGACCGCCTTGATTGTTCTCACCATACATTGCACAAACGCCATTAAATCGACTGGTGCCCGCCATAAGTGAACTATGTTATATTCAATTCGAGGATAGAGATTGGTGGGCCATCCTGCCTGTGCGATTTACAGACCGGCATTAACGTCGGATATTCGGACAGTGAGATAAGACCACGAGTAAACCCGCCGGCAAAGGCTTGAGTGACAACATTAGGTTACTGATGTCGTTCCTTATCAACCAATAAAGTTCTTGGGTGTGACAGTGTCCGATTGTGGGGTTTCCACGGCGTTGCTGGCGGATCTGCAATCAGTGCACTCACTGCTCATACTGGTGACTCCAGGCCCATCCGAGAGCAACGAAGTAGAAAAGAAAGCTTAAAAAGCTCGTGACTACATTCTTGCATCTGTCAACTTTGTGTCGATTTACCCGCTCATCACCCATATACTACCATCAGCAATGGCGACTTCCTCAAGAAAGCCAATCATTATCGAGCAGCCGCTTATCAACAGTATTCCCAGCAACCTTCTGCCACGATTCGACCCAACTTATGTAGAGTACTACAATAAATATTGCGCAGGACGGCTCGCCACACATCAAGTTCCCATTGAAGATTATCGGAAGGACCCTTCAAAGTACACCATCGCCTTCGGCCGGGAATTGATCGATGATGGTGGCCTCATCATTCACGAAGAGAAATGCCCAGTGGAAGGTGGGGAAATAACCGTCCGTATTTTCCAACCGGGTCAAGTGCCTCCCGAACCTGAAACACTACGACCTGTTTATGTCAACTTCCACGGAGGCGGCTGGGTATTCGGCGGTCTATTTACGGATAGTGAGTACTGCAAAAGACTCGCTTTAGAGTTGCAATGCGTGTGCATCGATGTCGACTATCGACTAGCCCCCGAGCACAAATTCCCTACTGCTGTTGATGATTGCTGGGCTGCTTTAAACTGGGTATATTTCTTCCAGCCGACTTGAAGACGGCCAGGGTTGTTCTAACATCAAGCAGATCAGGGATATTAAAGCCAAAGAGCTAAAGTTGGACTTGAACAGAGTTGCAGTCGGTGGTGCTTCGGCTGGTGGTCACCTCAGCGCCGTCGTTGCACATATGTGTCGTGATCTTGACATTCCCCTTGCATTCCAGCTTTTAGCAGTCCCAGTGTGCGATATGCACGTATTCACCCCGACCGGACGATTGAGAGAGGATTGCCCTTACGAATCCTATCGAGAAATGTATCACACTGTGCCTCTTCCGGCAGAACGTATGATGTGGTTTCACACTAAATTCCTAGGTGCTTCAAGGCCCTCCGAGTTCGATAAGCCGCCAATAGTGAGTAAAAAAAGTGGCTTGTCTAGATTCATGTGCTTATGGTGTTCCATAGGACTGGAACGTCTCTCCGATCAGGGCTCCCAAGTTCGAGGGTCTAGCTCCAGCATTGATTTTCACTGCAGAAATGGACCCATTACGAGACGAAGGTGAAGCGTATGGGAAGAAGATGAACGAAGCAGGATCCAAAGCGGAAATGATTCGAGTCAAGGGAGCGCCGCACACTTTCATGATCCATGGTAGGTACCTTGTTAGGTCCCTTCTTGCCCTTTGTTCGTTCGAAGCGCAGTCACTCTTTTGGGATGCAAGCGCTCCGGGTGATCCGTCTCAGAACTCCCGATCTCTCAGAACCTGTCTGAAAGTAGCTACTGACCGCACTTTGACACAGACGCTGTTTTGGAAATTGGCCAAATGTATAACAGAGAGTCTATTCGCGCGTTGGCAGCTGCTTTTGGCATTCACCGTTGATGTATGCATTTACGTTGGAGCTAATACGGGTTCTATCTATTATTTAATGCCTAACGGCTGCAATCGTGACATAGCTACTCGGCGGGAGGTGGGTTTTTTTATAGAACTATATAGTTCCTCTTCCGCCTGCAGTAAACACAGTAGAGATTATTGGCTCTTGGAAACGGCACCTCTTTCAACCCTGCTGCACTCGCAACAGAAGTGAACGGGGCACTAACAGCTTGAATACGTCAATCGTGCGTTTTTCTTTGCTCTACAAAGGCCATTCTATATATTGTAGACATCTAGCTCTCAAAGTGGAGCGTGGCTTGAAGTTTAAGACCCGAGCATCGCGATCATGTTGGTTGGGTTGGCATACATAAGGCCTGAAACCGTTCTTTATCGGTCCGATGCCCATCGGCAATCATTGATCCGAGTTCACGGATTCTTTTAGATCAGATAGTACAGCTGATATGACACACACCACAACACACCGTGGTATTATTGGCCCCATTCCTTCTGGACTATCGAATCTCGGTCAAAAAAGTCGTGAATCCGAAGAAGGATGAACCCGTGCCGTCCTGCATAGCCGAGAGCCACACCAATCATGTTCAAGTGCTGCCTTGTGACCGGGATGCGATATAATCATCTGTCGATCCTGTGCCAATACTTTGCCGGACTCACCGAAAGTTGTGCTGTGTGGCTTCCAATGTTTCATAATCCTTTGCTGGGACGCTATTCCCGCGTTTTTGTTGTATCTTATGTACTTCTTCTATGATTTGGGCACAGTGTTATTCTTCCCTGTAACAAGTATACAATCTTTTGCCAACACAAGTTGGTTACTTTCTCTGCAACCATCCTCTCCAGTGCGCCTCTGGCTATGTTGCCGTTTGATTGGCCGAAAGGTTCTGTAGGATTCGATATCACGCATAACCATGCGATTGTTCCGGCGTGTCGGGAATTATCTGAGTCACTTGACATACTAGGTATACGGGATAAACATGGATCCGATTGGTTCCCGGGTCCAACTCAGTTGGCTCGGCAAAAACCATCGGGACCAATCACCGATTATAATCTCAGACATAACATCAGGTCATGCAGCAACATGCAGACGAGCTGAGATGGCATACGCCACACTCACTGCTAAAGAAACTAGAATCCCAGGAACGCGTGCTTTTTAATTGTGGTGCCAGAGTGCCGGGTGTCTGTCAAGTCCCGCCACTTTTCTCTCACCGGTATCGAGAAGTTGTCCTGCTCCATGCCTCATTGCCGCTCATCTGGTACTCCAAGCCCTTCAGATAATCATCCAGTGCGGTGCTATCGCACCGTGCGCGCAGGGATAATGCGAGCTCATCCTGCCGAATTTCCCACTCGCGGCACATTTTATACAGGACACGCTTCGCAGCTGGAATCGACAAGCTTGCTTCTTCTGCGATGATGGACACACTTGAGCATAGCGCCCCGCCTTCTTCGTGTCCAAAGTTGGCTGCCACAAGTTCCTTCTTGAAGCTCCAAATGTCGTTGACCACGGCCAAGTGTTTGGCGCAGTTCATTTCGACCTCCCGCACAAGCTCGCTTTCCTTCCCTGAGAGATTTATACACATGCAAAAGCGCATCAGTGCGTTCAGAAGGCTGGTTTTCTGTTAGCAAGCCAATCGCTTGGAGATACGTCAATTACCCACCCACTGCCGACGTCACGTTCACGGTAACGAAAGTATTCCCCCAAGCCCATTTTCCTGCCTCGGACCTTGTCTGTTTGGGCCCTCATGAACTCAAAGGTTGGCTCGAGTATTTCATTGGCCATGGTTTTATCCAGCTGCCTCATGGACTCCCATAAGTCGTACATGATATACTCGACAGGAGATGATCTATCTGGTGTCGTTGTTCCCCGCGCAAGTGGCATAAGCCTTGCGTTGTAAGCAGCACCGTCCTCAAATGACATGTCTTCGAGCACATCTGCGAACAATTTAGTGTCTCATTCAAGCAAATTCTCGTGCCAACGTACCATCGATGAGGAAAAGGAGCGTCAGAAGACGACAAGCCGACCCAATTCTGTTATTCTTGGATAGAGGGAAGTAGAGACAAGTAACTCTTGAAAATCCAGCATCCAAAAAACGCTGCCGAGCGCTTGAATTTTGGAATGGCCAGTTCAGAAGAAAATATTCTTCCACCTCGCGCGATATCTGTAGTACAGCCGGGTGGCATCTGGCGTTAAAGAGACTCTCGGGTATACCAGTGTCCCCTGCGGTCAACTTTGCAAAGTCATGCCCAGCGCATGCGCAATGAGCCTTGATCTCTGTATGTATTTCCAAGCAAGTCATTCTGATGGTTTCTGAGATCTGGTAGTCTATCTCGTATGCACCTTGTTAGCTTTCCCGTGTGATTTATAGGGATTTCTTCGAAAGCCAGCTGGGATACTAGCGTGGTACCTTGTGCTTTTTCAGCGCTGCCACTGCTGTCTGGATAATTTTTGAGTTTATCGCAACCATGGAGTGAAGGCCAATGGGGTCTGTGGTACCTTATATGTGGCGTATGAAGATCATAAATAGATTTTCGGCTGAGGGGGCTGTGAGTTCCCTAGGATATGGGAAGGAATGATGTTGGTGGCTTCTGGTACACCCTTCATGCTGGGAGGTAAGCCAGCTATCTTTGAAGGCTGGACACACATTCGCAGTGGCGGGCCAATAGATTGATTGAATCACCCTTTTCAAAACCATGGAAGCAAGTCACGCGAAGAGGTCCACCTTGGAAGTTGTAAGATGCACAATAGTCACAGCCCCTCGATTGGCTCATGTGGTTGTTGGTGGCTTGCGGCGCAGTGCTATCACATAGCTCTCAGCCAACAGGACTGTGATGCAAACACATTCCAAGTACCCTCATAACTTATCCGAGCTGTAAAAATAATTCCAGTCTTCGAATTGGTCTTCACAGGCTCTTGTTGCATTGTACCCAGCTTAATCTTTGGTTCGGACAGCCACAGAATCAAAACTTCGTGGGAACGGATACATAATCATCTCTTCAAGTTTCTCCTACATAATTTTCAAGTGCGAAAAACACCTCGACAAATTCCCACTTCCTCCTATTGTGTCACACACCATGGATTACCTTTGTGCACCACTGCTAATACACTTACTGGAAACTCTAATTTTCGCCGTAAGCTTTTGCCTCGCCAAACTGTTCGTTCAAGAGGCACGAAGACTAACAAGCCTTAAGTCTGTGATTTACGCATGTGTCAAAATAATATACAATGTCTATTTCCATCCACTGGCAAAGTTTCCTGGGCCATTCCTCGCAGCGATCACTAATGTACGTTAAACGAGGACACTACTATTTTCTCCTAACGCTAGATGAATATAGGTTCCGTATTCTTATTGGTTTCTCTCCGGAAGACAGCCATACAAGCTTCTTGAGATTCATGTGAGATACGGTACGGATTCCCACCAATGAGCTCTTTATCAGACGGTCACTGGAGGAAGTGCTAACTACGTCTATAGGGCCAGTGGTCCGTACTGCTCCGAATGAGCTGTCATTCAACACTCCAGAGTCATGGAGAGATATCTATGGGCACCGTTCTGACCACAAAACCTTTGTCAAGGGCAAATTCTATGCTGGGGGAAGTTATGCAGGTATCGGAACGACATCAGTCGTGAGCGAGAGGAGTCCACACACTCACCGGCAGATGAGGTCTTACTTGTCAGGGGCATTCTCCGAGAAGTCACTTGCCGAGCAAGAACAATTGGTTTCTCAGAGCGTCGACAAATTTATTTGTTCCCTCGGTGTGAAAGGCTTGAGTCCCGGTGGCTGTGACCTCAGTGCTCTGCTCGAGATGTTAACATTTGACGTTACGGGTGAGCTGGCATTCGGCGAAAGCTTCGGCTGCCTCGACAAGGGTATAGTGAGTTCCTGCATCAAATCGGGTCCATACTAACCAGTCAAAATAGATGTACACCATCCATGGATATCGGTCACGTTCGGAGCTCTAATGCAGGGTGCTTTGGTCGATGTTCTCAACCGCTTTCCATTATTGGCTAAATTCATCCTTGTCGCTTTCCGCAGGAAGATCAGTAAGATGACCGCAGATACTCGAATGAATGAGAACTGGGCATTACAAGCTGTCCAGAGGTACGGCGAACTTCTGCCCACATACTTGAGCACACTCTGATTATGGCCAGGCGGATACGTAGCAAGAATCCTCGGCAAGACTTCCTCGCACGTATTCTAGACCAGAGAGACCCAAGTATAATTTCTGATGAGCAGATCGCAGCTCATGCGTCAGATCTCGTGGTCGCGGGTAGCGACACGAGTGCAACCGCACTATCAGCGTGCATCTATTATCTGCTTCGAGTGCCTTCAGCGAAGTTAAAGCTTCAAACAGAAATTCGCGAAGAGTTTGGCCAATATGATGACATTAATGGTGCTTCGACTTCTGCGTTGGAATACCTGAACGCCGTCATTCGAGAAGCATTACGGATGTATCCACCATTGCCTCTAGGTCTTCCCAGGGTGGTGCCTCTTGGAGGTGCAACTGTTAATGGTGAATTTCTACCAGAAGGCGTAAGCTTCAATACCCACAGAAGAAACAAGATTACAAGCTCACGTATCTCAGATCACGGTTTCGACCAACCCTCTGGCGGCATGTCTTTCTCCGCAGAACTTCAGTGAACCATTAGAATTCAAACCCGAACGGTGGATAGGAACAAATAGCGAGGATTCCTGTGCCGCAAGCCAGCCCTTCAGCCTCGGCCCTCGAGCTTGTATTGGTCGAAAGTGAGTCACACGCCAATCACGTTCGCTGACCTCAGCTGACAACAAGGCAAGCCTAGCATGGATGGAAATGCGCACGACCTTGGCGAAGCTCATTTGGATGTATGACTTCGAACTGATTGATAAAACGTTGGATTGGCATAAAGATTCCGAAATGCATACTCTCTGGAGAAGGCCATCACTATACATTCGCACCAAGCAACGATGTACTCCCAAGGACACCAGCGGATAAGAGCTGGCTGGTAGTTCATCACGCTGGAGCTAATCGTCCGTCTCCTTGACGCTTTTTCAAGTTGTGCACTCGACTAGAGCATCACCTAACTGCTTTAGCATACATACGTATGCAACGGGAGCTTCCTAATATATAGCCCTTGTTCCTAGGCTCATTTCTAACCTTGAAAGAAACTATGGTCGTTCTTGATGGGGGGGGGGGGGGGGGGGGGTAGGAAAAAAAAAAAAAATAAATAATAAAAAAGTTTTAAAGTGTTTGTTGTTTTCGCCAAGTTAGAATGAGTG